>WURS02422229.1:0-16712 GCA_011762765.2 Rhinocypha anisoptera
CTACGCAAATCACAGATGAGTTGGATTCTGTGTATGGGGACTCTGCACCATCATTTACCACAGTGAAATTTTGGGCAACTAAATTTAAACGTGGCCGTAAGAGCTTGGGAGACGATGAATGTTTGGGACTTCCAAAAACTGCAACTATCGACGAAAACATTGCCAAAGTTCACCAAATGGTGCAAAATGACCGCTGAATTAACGTGAGAGAGATAGCAGAGGTTATGAACATGTCAAAAGAACATATTTGTCAAATATTAAATCAACATTTAGGCATGAGAAAGCTGTCCGCGCATTGAGTACTGTGTTTGCTCAGGTTAGACTAAAAACGTGTTCGAATCAACATTTCAACGCTCAGTGGTGCAGTTTAGGTGCAATAAATCCGAGTTTTGGCACCGATTAATTAGTGTAGATGAAACTTGGATACCACATTATACGCCCAAAACAAAAATACAGTCCAAACAGTGGACTGCACAGGAAGAACCGGCTCCAAAATAAGCAAAAACTTTTTTCGGCTGGGAAAGTAATGGCGACTTTTTGGGATAGTCATTGAGTTATTTTAATCGATTATCTTCAAAAAGGAAAAACCATTACAGGAGCATACTACGCATCATTACTTAACAAGCTGAAGACAGAACTTGCCGAAAAACGGCCACATTAGCAGAAAAAGAAAACCCTGTTTCACCAAGTCAACTCAACGTCTCACACCTCAGCGGTTGCCATGGCGAAAATCCACAAATTACGGTTTGAACTGCCTTACTCACCAGAGCTAGCCCCAAGCGACTTCTTTTTGTTTCCTCATCTAAAAATTGTGCTCGGAGGACAGAGATTTTCGTCAAATGAAGAGGCAACCACCTTCGTGAACAAATATTTTGCAGAGAAAAACTCAGAGTACTTTTTGGACAGTTTCCAGAGAGGGGAGCATCGTTGGGAGAAGTGTTTATAGTTTACAAGGAGACCATGTTGAAAAATAAAAAAAAATTTCAGAAAAAATGTCTTGTATCTTTGTTGGGTCGGATACTTTTCAGACCACCCTCGTATAGATGAACTGAGGGTATGCCTGTTACAAGAATTATTTCTGAGTAATAATTTATTATTATGTTCAATAATACTTTTAGTGCATTTTACGAAAGTTTTGTCTTCATTTGTTGGGGGATATTTTTGCAGGCATAGGATAAATCAAAGATCATTTATAAAGACATTAAGAATCCTATTGTGTATCATTAAACTATTCAATATTCACCTACTGTCTAAAAGTAATATCATCTAAGAGTAAAATTTATTTATGCCAAATAATGCCAATGAAGTACAAAGGAACATTACTCCTATTGATCATTGCAGAGTTTAGATTATAATTTTTCATAAGAGAATAGTTGTGTATGCTGTACACACAGTTTTTAATTAATTATTACACATCAGTCAACAACTGTTATCATATAAACCTCATTTTATTTAGTTCTAGGAATAACAAACATGAATTGGAAGTGATTATTCTATGATTGACTTAATTTGTGTTTCAAATTTGTTTCAAATCACATTCTTTTGCAGATGTTGATATTTTTTGTACCTATACAGTTGTAGTTATGTACTTGTTTTGTTTTCAGGTATGGGGCGTAAAGTATAATCCTGATGGAAACAAAATTGTCTCTGTATCGGAAGATAGGTCTATTAATATTTATGAATGCCCTAAGTAAAAAGGGAAACATATTTTTATTTCTGCTCCTTGCATTAAAGGATCTCTCCTAAAATGAGGTTTTTATGAAATGCCGAAGGAAAGTTCCTGATTTCCTTTTTTTTACAATTGATGCATTATTCATAAGGCTGATTTTACAGCTTTTTGAGTGTTTTGTTCACTTTATGGTGAAATTGTACCTATTTGTATTTATGCCAATGGAATATTGGCATAAATGAATTATAAAAATTATGAATGAAATAAAAAAAAATTGATACTATGTTATAGGATCAAAGCTAAAACAAACATGTAATCAAAATTATTGATGTTATATTTTTTTGGCTGTGGTTTGCCTGAAATCTCAAATACATATTTAAGCAATTTTTGCATTCTCTATTTCATCTCATTTTGGGTGCAAATGGTGAAGTACCTAAGAATAACAAGGATTATTTTATTAAAAATCGTGGACATTTTCAAATTTTAATCACCTTCAAAATAGTCTCCATCAAACTGCAGTCTGAATCAGTTCATTTGATCCAACATTTTAAAACTTTTTTTTAGACAATTTTATGCTGTTCAGTGCCTCCCACTAATTTTGCGTCATCTATTCTGTTTTCTTAAGAATGCCTTCCTTTCAGGTTTATTTTTATTCTTAAGAATAAAAAGAAGTCACTGGGGTTAAGTTCTGTAACCAAGGTTTGTCTGAAATCATTGCCAGACAGCTTTAGGCCAAAAGCCGCCTGAGCCTCAGCCTGGGCTGAGGTATTGTTGTAATGGTGTACCCACTCCCCTGATTGCCACAGTGCACTATGTATTGTTCTTGGTTGGACTACCATGAGGAACAACATTATGATGGACAATTCCCATTAAAACATTTTTTTTCATTCCTTCTGGAAGTTGAGAGACTCACATCAGGTTATCACCTTTGACTGATATTGAAACAAGAAAAAAATGCTTTTAAAAGAAGGAAATGGCTTTATCTCTTGTCTGGCCCAGAGCTTCCTCCTTGCAAACCTTCCAAAGCATAGTCACAGATTTGTTGTTGATTCCCTCTACAATAAACAAAACTCGATGTCGATATGTCATGGACGTAGCACAAATTGCCAAACATGTGGAACTGTGCTTAAAAAAGATAACTATGCCTGCTCAGGTGTTTCCCCATGTATGTTACTTTGCCAACTGATCCAGTAGAGTGTCCTATGTTGGATCTTAGCAGAAGTCAGAACTAGCTCCTTACTGCCTCTCTTTCTCAAGTTGTCAACCCTAAGGTTGGTTTGTCGCAGCTGATTACATCTCTCCATTCCTCCCTATTCCTTGGTCTTTCCTTCAGTTCTCTGTATGTGTTGCATCCAGTATCTTCTATTATTCGTTCTATGTACTGTCGTCATTGTCATCCTTTACCTTTCTTTCCTTCTGTTAAACCTTCTATTATTGTATGAAGTAGTCCTCCGTGTCTTAGTACATGTCCAATCCAAATTGTCCTCCTCACCAGATATTTCCATATTTCTCTCTTTTCTCCCACTCTTCTGAGTATCTCCTCATTCATTACTTAATCAACCCATCTCACCTTTAGAATCCATTTGTAACACCACATTTCGAAAGCTTCGATTTTTTCCTGTCAGCTAGGACATTCCATGCCACACATCCATACAGAGCTACACACCATACATACGTTTTTAAGGGTTTTTTTCTCATCCCCAGACTCATGCTTCCTGCGGTGAGCAAACTTTTCCTAGTGTAGAACGCCTTCTTAGCCTATAGGATTCGACTTCTAATGTCCTTTGTACTTCTCCCATCCTTTGTAAATTTACTGTCTTAAATATGTATATTCTGAAACATTTCCTACTTCCTCTCCTCCTACTCTTATTCTTGCTTCTCTGTTGCTGTCCTTTCCGATCACCAATACCTTAGTTTAAAAAAAAATTATTATCATGTTATATGCTGTGATAACCCTCTCCATCATTGTCAACATTCTCTCCAACTCCTCCTCGCTTCCTGATATAACTGCTATATCATCTGCAAAGTGCAGCATATCTATTTTTCTTCCTTGTATTTTTACCCCTCTCTCTATTATCTTGCACACTTCATCCATTACTTGATGATAATATGCATTAAATATAATTGGTGACAGTGAACATCCCTGCCTCACTCCTTTATTTTTGCTTCTCTTTGCACTTCTCCTTGACTAATTATTGCCACTTGATTTTCGTATAGGGCATATATCATTTTTCTATCTTTGTATCCAATCCTGATCTTTTTGAGCATGCTGAACATTAAATTCCAATGTACTCTATCAAATGCTTTCTGTAGATCCACGAAGGCTATGCACGTCTCTTTATTTTTTCCTATTCTTTTTTTCTATCAATTCTCTCAATTGCTAAAATTGCTTCCGTTTTCCCCATTCTCTTCTAAATCTATATTGTTCCTCAGTGGTTACTGACTGTCAGTAAATAATTCTTGTTCTTTTAATAGGAATCCCCATCATATGAAATGTAGCAACAATTATGCTTTTGGTTACATTTGTACAACAATACAAAAAGAGGAAAGCATTCTTGATGATATATTCTTCCTTTCTTTATTTTAAATTATAAAGTTAAGATTGTTAAGTTAAAGATCACCCCAATTCAAGGAATAACAATATATTTCCTCAACTTAGTGAGCATTACTAATAAAATTAAATTTTGAAATTTAATGATAAAAGTAGTGGGAGATTATAATTTTATGATATATTTTAACATTTGGAATTACTAACAAGTTATTCTTGAAGTAACTTACTAATTTTTCTTAGTATTCCATTCTTATGAAATTAACTATACTCTTTAATGTCACCAATTTTCTAGGTGTATCAGCAAAAAGTTCCGCGTGTTTTCAAGAAATTGTTAATGTTCAGAAAAAAATTACATGTATAAAAACCAGAGTTGGTTTTTTTAGATATTTATTTGTTTTCCTTAATTATTCTGAGAATTTACTAACTGATAGTAATACAATTACTAAGTTTAAAAATTGTACTTAGTTACAGTCTTTTAAAATTGTTTATACCAGAGCTGATATATTGGCCCGTGGCACTTCTCACCTTCAGGAATTTTACTTATTTTGTTTTTGACAATAATTCATCCTCAGATTAAGGGTTATGATGAAACTAACGAATAAATATTTTTTCCTTTTAGAATTTTAAAGTCTAGAGTGAACGATAAGTAAGTTTGGATGATCAGATTCTCACTGTAAAAATATTAGCATGAAAAACAGTACACATAGCATAATAAGAATTGGGTATTACCAGAATAAGATATTTACTCGAATACAAGATGAGGGTTTTTTTTCCAAATTTAGACTCAGAAAAATGTGGGGTTGTCTTATTATTCAAAGAGTCATTTTATACAGTAGAATCATGATTTTATGCATACTAATTTTATGAAAAATTCGATTTTACACATGCATTGATATGGTCCCAGCTGTTCTTTAAGTATTCTAATGGCGTTACTATTTGAAATTATGTAAATTTGACATTTTACTTAAGTCTATTTCAGTTCTTGGTGGAAGTATTAAGTAGTTTTTACGAAACAAGGCAACAGAACTTAATGAAACTTCAGCAAAATCTAGAAAAATCTTTTTAATGTCACTCATTAATTAAACTTAAAGTAATTCCATACACTACTGCATAATTCAATAGTAACAATTTACTACCTGAATTCTTAGTAGTTTACATTATTATTTTACTTTCATATATTTCATCATGTTATTCAGTCATGTTAGTCTTGCATGTTACACACACACACACTTTAAAATATGAAATTTTATGAAAACAATGAATCTTCCTCATCAAAATGGATTGGCCCTCTTCCTGATCAAACTTTCTCACCAGAGATTCCATGCAAAAAACATGCACTTTTACTCTACATGTACAGATTTCATGGTGAGTTTTTCAGCATGCTTAAAAATATTTTTCAGCCACAGAATCATGATGAATAGGCAAAAAGTGACCCCGGGCATAGGGTTTAGCCAGGTCATTACAAATTACTGATAATATTTCACCAATTCAGATTGAGCTGAGTGTTATAAAATAGTTTTAATTGAAATTACTAAATATATGCACAATTGATCTATATGTAGTAACAATAGTTATAATGGCCAACAGTATATTACTTTATTATGATGCATCACAAATTATTTGCACATTTAACGAAATCATCATCTTGATTTCACTCAATTTGATCTTATTAAACACTGACAATTCAGGTTTCTATGTCTTATGTACTAGTAAATAAAGCAGGTAAATAAGGCAATTAAACTTTTATTAATCATTTTTGTAACACCATATTTACCATAAAATAAAATAGGAATTTTTCCAAATTTAACTTCAGAAAAATGTGGGGTATTCGAGTCTTCTTATAATCAGGTAGATACAGTACTTGTCATTTATTAAGGAAAATACTTTGTAAAATTTACATTCTTATTTTCGTGCAAGTGACCATGAATATTCCTGAAACTGAACTATTTTTTTAGAGAGTCAATGAGTCTTTTATCAAAACATTTCTCAGAATTCTAATATTTGAATTATGGCTCGTAATGAGAAATTACTCTTTGTTTCTATGATTAAAGCTATGATAATATTATATGCATTGTGGATATTTTTGAATAATTATTCATTGTGCATATATGTTTGACCGGTTATTTATCCATTTTTCTCTGTTCTTGGAGACTCAATGGTTCAAAATATTTAACTTCCCTTTAAACACCAATTTTTGTTATATATCGACGAGAGGTATTGAATTCCACTGGCAATGGTTTTCCCCTCATGTGTTGTTACAGAGGGATGTGCTTTTTCTACCAACTTCCTGATGAGGATGAGTTGAAATTGACTTTATGTCATTTGACCACTTTATAGACAATGCCACCCAGCTGTTGTGGTGTTGGAAGAAAAGTTTCTTTGTCAACTTCCAAGAGGAATGACTAACACACTTGTTTGTTCCCATTTGGCCTTAGTTATCCACCTCCCATATGTTCATTATGATCCTCACCCTGGCCCAAGTGCATTCCCATTCCCATGTAGAAGTTACCGTATCTTGATTGATTTTACATACTCGTCAGCTAAACATAGTCTCTTTTATCTTTCTTAACAAAATCAGTCAACTCATTTTTCTTACATGCTAGTAACCACCCTTATGGTTCAATAATATCTTTTGTTCAAATCCCAGTCTCCTACTCTGATTTTGGCAATCAGTGCCACAGCAGTAAGTGTCAATTGTCTTGAGGTCAGCAAAGTAAAATGGTAAAGAAAAGTTGTGCATAATCAATTTATATCTAAGTCCTTTTACTCTCATTGTCAACTTTTGAATTTTTGAATGCTTTGTTTTCTTTTTGGAAGTTTCATCTAATTGATTTTCCCTAAATATTATTCGTCTTGTCAAAGTCCATTTTCAGTATTAAATTTTATGCTTCGGAGTCATTTATAAAAATGAGTGGGGCAAGGAATTGAAAAAGGTATATGGGTGTTTGATGGTAAAATTTTCAATCATAAAAAATAATGGAAACAATTAACTAAAGAAATACAAAGTTCCACTGGGAAGAAAAGAGATTGCTGATACAACATGGTCATTCTATAGGTTTGCAAAGGAGTGTCATCTGATTGGCATTAACAACAATAAATGACATGGTTTTTATAGGTTCAAATATCCTTCTTACTATCTCATCTGCTATTTCTTTTATTATTTTTTCTATTTTACCTTTCAGTATATGGTATCCTCTGTCATCTTCTGTTTCTCCACTTTCCTCTTTCAGTTTGTCTAGTCAACATTTTTAGGTCTATCCTTTCACTCATTCAGCCATCCTGTATACTCTTTGTATCTTTCCTTAACATATAACACTTATTTAGGCTCAATCTTCCATATGTTGTTTATATTTTAAAAATCCTACTTCTTCCTTTTTATTTTAATACTAATACAATGACCACTTTATATCATAGACCATATCTTCCCTTTTCTCTAATTTTTATATTTTTTTATACTTTACCGAACAACATTTTTCTCTGACTTTTTTAGTCTTCTTCAGAGTTGTCTATCTGCTCCATGCCTGTATTCCAACCAAATTCCAATATTTCCTCTCCTTCATTGTATACAACGTTTCTTTTGTTACCCTTTTCTTCTTTATTTTACGTCTTACATCAGTTTATAATATGTATGTTTTTAGATGAGCATTTTTATGCTTTTCATAGTATTTTGCTATCTTCTGTTCACTCAGTTTGTGTTTCTTTTTTTAAAGTCCTATTTGAACACTTTCTCACTCCTTGATTTTCTCATCTCCTTTTAGTATTTCTGTGTATAATACCTGCTTTCCCCTTTCCACAAATTCCTTAGCTTCAGTTACCTTCATGACTATGGCTAAATCGTCGACTGAACAGATACAGATCTTGGGTAACATGTTGCAAATGTCATGCTGTTTCTTTGCCACTTTTTACTAATAATTAGTGCATTTGATATATTTCTCTACCTACCCTTTAATTACCTGTTTATATTTTATTTGTAAAATTTTCTGTTGCCATTAAACAGAAAACACTTTATACTGAGAAGTCTTTCAGCCTTTGCCCTCTTTTATTTTTGTTCCTTAAACCAAATGTTCTTTCAGCCTTTCCTTTGTGTCATTTAGCAAGAATTGGCTGGTAGTCTCCCGTTATTAATCGTATTATTATACTGGCAATTACGTATTATTCCCTTTTCAGCTCTTTCCTGTGTTTTTTCACGACATGCCTCCGCTATATTTCTTGATCTGGATGTTAGCAAACATGACCCTGTATTGTTATGGTCACCTTATCACTTTCTTTTAATCTCATCAAATTATTCTTATATACATAATCTATCCTGATTACTTTCTTATTTCATCCTTCCTAACATTGTATAAATGTTTTCCTTTTTTCCTCGCCTGAAAAGTAGATTCCATAATAATCACCACTTGGCAATTCTCCAACTTCCTCCCCCCCCCCCTCTTCCCCCATTCACTTCACACTCATCCCAAAGAATGCACAAATTATATCATTTCTTGCTTTTCCTTCTTCAGTTTTCTAGCTTCCAGTGATGTTGGCATATCTGCTTTCCATGTCATGCCATGTTCTCATATAGCAATGCGTTTTATTTTTTTTCTCTACCTATTTTTACTCTTGTGTAATATCCTTGATAGGATTAATATGCTATACTCATTCTGACTCATTGTCTTCTTCTGTCTGAGATTCGAATGAGGGTTAACCCAAAGGTGGCGGGTTCGAGTCCTGTCCAGGGCATGGAAGTTGTGTTGTTCAGATGGGTTTTTCTTTCTATGATATGAAGAGGTGCTAAACGACCGTAGCCGTCGATGCACCCTATAAACAAAAATACTTCTGCTCAAATGTGGGGAAGTTTTAATTCTGGACTGTTTTACAGCAAGTTCCTTTCCATCTCTTCAAATGACTGGGGTAAATAGTGCCGTCTTACTGCTCTTTTTATTTAGGCATTGCAGTCCCTAGCCTACTTCATCCTCCCATAAAGGGTCAAACGCTGTTTGTAACGCACTTGAGTTACTCTTTAGCTTTGCTCCTCACCTTCGGCCTTACAGGCAAGGGCGACCTTACCAGGAGATTAATCTCACGCCGACAACGCTCATAGGATCACTTTCGAGTCTCTCCATCACTAGTGTGTGGAGACCCTTTGTGGGGAAGAGACAGCAAAATGGTTACCAAAGATTTGGCTTCAGACATTTTAGACTTCCTGGAGAACAGGTCTTCGATATGTCCTTATCGGCTATTTAATGTATCGCCGTACTATTGAAAAATTGGCAACTTCAGTTTAAGAAAGCAGAAATAAAAAAATCTCTATAGTTAGAATAGTTATCGGACATGTCATTAATAATATATCATCAGCGACGTCACGTTCCGAATATAATGCGCTTTGCTTCGTGTAGCCAACACATTTTCTTGCACTGTGTGTGTGCATTTACATTTTCCTGAAATTGCTGTAGCAAGGCCTTAAATTTAAAAATAGTCCTCATACCAATTACCACGCAAAAGAGCTTAGGTTGGTACGTTAACTGGAGTCATTTGGCATCCGCGGTACACAAAAAATAATTTAGCCTGTTTCTTCTTCGAAGGCTAGGAGAGTGAGAATAATTTCCAATTCTAATTTGATGAGACGAAGGCAGCCTTGATGCTCCTCACGAAACCCTTGGGTTTCCTCATTTATACCGAAGCCATCACTTCGAGTCAGCAGTGGCATTTAGTTATGTCCCGACGTCATGGTTCTATAATGGCATAAAAAATGGTAATTATTACTAGTCATCTCAGTAATCTAAGCTCTTGGTGTTAGAAGCAGATTCTACTGCTAGGTGTGAAAAATGCTGCTCAGAATTGAAACTTTGCGAAAAGAATCTGTCTACTCTTATAATCTGAGCGTCGACAGTTTCCAAGCTTGGGGAGGTAGCTTAAAATTTTAAAGAACTTACAGGAAAATAAGCAGATGCAGGTGACTAGAAAGATTTATACCCATAAGTAAATCATTTATATTATTTTGCATTTCTGCAGTTTGTCGATGTATTTTAATGGGGTAACAAACATCAACTTTTTCCTAAGTTCCCCATCTTTGTTTTCTCACCCCGCATTTTTCTACGAGGGAGCAGTCCTCTCCCCGATGACGACGCCCATCTGCGGTAGTGTATTTAGGAAACATGGCCATACTTTTTGCTAATTTACCGTTCGACGAAGAGTTAGGAATTTTGGTATGGAAACGCCATTTAAATTAGTATTGTCCAACTCTTCAGTAGTGCAAGTTTGAATTAAAATATTTAATTGAGTGATACAATCAGAAATTAGAAAAAAATACTGCCTGCTAACATGATTTCTGTCTTTTGCGAATGTCATTATTCCAATCTTTTTCCCGCTGACTTGGCTTTTAATCTCCTGATCAGAGAACGTTTATTATGCAGTTCTTATCTCTATTTTTTGCGATTCTCGTCAAGAATATATCTGAAAGACTACCCACTTTTCTAAATGTATTAATATTGATAGCGCCTCCTTATGTCCTTCCATAGTTTGTATAATATATTTCACTTCCTAACTTTTATACTCCGTCTGTGTACACTCTCAAACAAGTATGTTACGTAATACACTTGTGAGAATCTCCTCATATCTAAATTAGACTAAGTAGTTATTAACATCAAATAGTCCTGTAGGTAATAATTAGCACCGTAATTAATAAAATAACATGAAACAATAATTACTGTTTTAACCAGATATTGTACACGTACGATATACACTTGGGAATTGTTTAAAAAGAGGTATCTTATGAATAGCTTAGTTTAAGGTGTTACATGGCGGAATTGGAACAATAGTCAAAGCGGTGGCAATTTACCACAACGATGTATGTTTGTGTAATTGGTCTCAATATTTAACGTCCAATTCTAATGGGTAACTATTGTTATAACTGTAATAAGTAGTATACAATTTACATGCAAAATTTTACTATAAAGATGAAAACCTAGGATCAATACGAAGTTAATGAAGTTTAAAGGGTGACACTTTTAAATGAAGCTTTCAGTCAGGTTGAATGGTTAGCCGTGATGAACACTCCTACTAATGTAGACCTATATTAAAATATAAAAAAATAGAGGAAAAGTAACTATAAAACATTTTAGCATAGTGATTTGCTATAAGCTTAGAGGATCAACTACACACCTAGTTCATGATTATGGTAGCTTTGAATCTCAAATTAGTTTAATAGCATTGCAAACTTAGGTTAAGTTAGAATACTTTTACCTATCTTTCCATTCGGTATTTCATACAATTACGAAATTATCGATGGAAATCTTCCGGTATTTCTTGTCCAATACTTGGAAAACATCATGATTGTTTCCTTAGAAGAATCTGAATTTAGCTTTCTGGAAGAGTTATATAGATACCCAAAACTCTGAACAAGATTTCTCATTTCGCATAGGCGAATTTTCTTTCCGTCTAAATATTATATTCATTTTACAGGGTATTTTAATATTATATTGTCCAAAACATTTTGTTGTACTTTTAACTATTTCCTGTTATAACTCCTGGGTTTAAATTGGAGAAAAGGTCAATTACGTATCTTATATTATTTTTATCGTAAGTGTTATGAAATGATCTGTAAAAAATGAATTATCTTTTTGAGAATATACTACTTTGCAGTTTTTTAAAATTATCTCCCGGGGATATTTTCGCGTTTCTTAACTTTCTTACGTAATAAAACTAACTTTCTTGGCTCATACTGGTGCAGAGCACGATTTGTGAATTTACTAGTAATTATTTAATGGCATTTGCTATACGATATTTAAACGAGAGAATGTAAAATAGTACTAATTGGTGCTGATTTAGACAGACAAAATGGAAAGTCAAATAAGTTTTCAGAATGGGTAAAAGGTAATAAGTGATCGTCAGTAGTTTAGTTTCTCCAAATGCAAATCTCCTTGAGTTTCTTAGTTAGATAATGCCACTAAACAGGCACCACGGGCTCAAAACGGGTCCTCCAGACAACAGACAAAATAGCTTTGTAATTCCCACAGTTTTATTACTTCACACGACGCTTTTCACTACTCCGTAGGATATTCACGTGTGCGGAGTAGAGAATGAATATGCTACAGAGTAGCGAAACGCGTCGTGCCACGTAATAAAACTGTGGAAATTACAGTTATCCCCATTATGGATATTCATAAGTTCCACGAAGTCACGCCTGATGTGATATGTTTAATGTTCAAGATGGACGGGGGGACATAGTTAAATCACACTGTCAAGTAGAATCCCATTTTTAATCTTGTCGGTTTATTTTCACGTCGGCTAAGAGATGCGATGTTGTTTGCCGGTAGTATGTCGACTCGATGTAATATAAGATTCCCAATATTCGAAGATTCTGCTTTTGAAATCCCACGAACAAGTATCAGAAACGTGACCTTAAGAAATTGAATGCATAGTATACCATGAGTATTGTTATTAGAGAAGGCTTAAAATAAAGAATTTCTCGTTCAGACGGAGGAAAATATTTCTCTCCATTTGTGAGGTTTCAGGATAAAATAATTCAGGCCATTATCTGTGATATTTCGGCTCTCCAAAGCGGTGTCCTTGTGTTATCGAGACGGTGGACCAGCGTTGCATAGATTGGCCATTTTGTGGAGTAAACGTCCGTATCGTCACGCGTACCTGCTTAATGTTGTAAATGGCGTGGACTCACAGAATCTACTTTGCAATCAGGTTGTGTTAGGAGATGATTGCACAAATAGAAGTGGAAAGAACAACACAATGTTTATGGTGCTCCTCAGGTCACTCCAATTCACGTGTCAGTGGGGTATACGTATGTCACGGTCGCCTAAATGATTTTGGGCGCTCTGAAATTTGAATTTCATTATTTGCTTTCCAAAGTACAGATTTCTTTCGGAGATAGAAAGCGTATTAGTCGAACTGTTTGTTTCGACTAGTGGGCCATTTTCCGAAATTCCGGAAAAAAACAAGGAAATCGGGTGTTGTTTCAGTTCTGATTCTTGATAAACTTGGGAATTGAAAGTCGGATGCCATTAAATCATTAGTTCCTGGGTCTTGAAACATTACTACTGTTTCAAGTATCTTAAGACGGATTTCACTCCTGGAATCGGTGTAAATGTGTTATTCCATGAAAACTGAAAAATTTGTTATAAATTACTTTACCTATAAAGGTTTTGTTTCATGAAAAAATATTGTAAACGGGAAAAGTGTGGAACCAATACACGTGTTAGTCTTGGTAAGCCTGTGTAAAAGGAACTTTAAATTTAGGCTACTCTCAGTCATCGGTTCTCCATCTCTTATGGTATTCATTTAAAGGTACACGCGATATAACAGTTTTGTAATTAATGCAAAATTAAGTTTTAGTATAGATTGAGGTACGTGCAGTCATGTGAATTTCTACGTGTAAAAAGCAAAAATGTTAAAATTTAGTGGTTTCAAAAGTATCTTAGATTTTTACGATTTTGTATTCCTTTCTTTGAACTTGGAAGTCAATAGAAAGAAAGGGGAATTTCTAATTACTTTAAATAAAACGTATTGAGGATATTAAGGAGTTTTATCTTTGAATGCCGCCCATTCTCGAAAAAAAATAAAGGTTTTTGGTGGTATAATTTGATGATTAAAGAATTCTATCAATCATGTATCACCAATAAATAGTCATAATTGAAATTTTATATACACTGAATATAAAATTTCACGTTAACGCGATAAAATTCTTGACTAGTTGGCAAGGAAGGTTTTTGGAAACCTTTCAATTGGCCCCCATACCTTGAATGAGTGAGATTTGTTATTGTCAAAATAAGCCAGAATAAGAATGACGTGTATTTTGTTGCTTGGGAAACCATTTGATATGGAAATTTATAATTTATACCCTAAGTGTCTTGTATGTATCAATAATTACTAATGAATGAAATGGAAGTGTGTGTATATATATATATATGTGTGGATGGAAATATATGCATTTATATTATGCTTATATAATTATAGTTATACATTTTTAACATCACGAAACCCCAAGATATAGTAGTTTCTTTACTCATTTGCTTTTGCCTTTTGAGTTCATCGTGAAAGTGACTTCTTACGATTTGTCGTTTGAAATGCAGAAAAGAATGTCATGAGCGAATTAAATCAATACTTTATACTCATAAATGTTGGCAAGATCGTACTTTCATTTAGGTTAAAAATGTCTTAATTTTACTGGAAAAGTAAAAAAATACAAGAAGTTCTATTGCATTATCTTGGATTGGATTACTTTCCACAGGATTTTCGACTATGGTATACGACGTTTAACATCAGAAGAATTGACGTTACAGTTATGCTAACTGAACCATGTTCATTCCACAGACTGTGAAGTTGGTCACTGTAATATCCTTTGAGTATTTATGAAAAATATTAACCGTTTAAAAAATAATATCCCATAAATAACTCTCGCGTCATATTATGAAAGTAAAATTTATCTATTCTTCGAGTGACAAGAAGCGGAGTAAAGTTGGAATTGCACTTTATGTGTCCTCAATTCTGACATTTTACCTCCAAATTCCGCCGTTCCCTAAAAGAAACTAAAATAATCCTTGATTCTTTAGGTTACACATACGTATCATCAAATTCAATCAATTTAGTAAAAAATATTAAAATTACATTTTTTAGTTCTAATATTCCAACTTTGCCAGCGATGTTTTAATGTACAATATTGAATAGATTTTCGGTAACATATAGAGTCATTGAAGCATGTATAATTTTAATTCTTAGTTAATTGCCTGTCAAGAGTTGAGACTCATACTTCTTATTGTCCCTCATTTCTTCATTTTGCCGTACCACTTCAGGGTATACAATTTCTTCAGTAAGGAATGCTACTAGTATGGGACCGGAGAAATAAATGACGAACAAATAACACAAAGTAAGAAATTAATGTTTTGTACAAAATGGCAATTCTAGACTAAATTCACCGCCAGGAGCATGCAATACCAGTATTTTCAAAGGCATTTTTGGTGTCCTTGCGCCATAGCATTGGAGGCGTCTTGCTATTAGAAACAAGTTTTGGAATTTGATGAGTTTTCATGCGGGAAAAAATAGGTACTTATGATATTATTGGGCCTCTAAAAGGTTTTCAGTCAAGTATCAATAAAGACCTGACATACACACTGCAGTACTGTAGAATCAACAATGAAGTAATGACTGATTCTATTGTTTTCTCTTCGTACGGAAGAAGAAGGAATTAAAACTTCACTGAACAAGTTAAGCATTGGCGAAGGTAATCCTAATAAATTAAGGTACTTGTCAACGATGCATTGTACCTCCGTATTTAAGAAATAAAATGATCGGTGAGGCTATTTCTATTGATCAAAATTGTACTACGGGTAGATGGTTAAAGAGGTGTCTGGAGCTAAATAGGAAAAAAGCCAAATAATGCACATCTACAGAAAGAAATCCTCTCGTACCTTTAATATGAGAGTGATAAATGCATTGTTGGTCGAGCAAAATACTTCATGGCAGAGTCACATAATTCTAACATGAAGAAAGTACTCTCTTTTCCTCTTTCAGAATTCTGGAAATGATGTTGGGAAATATTTGATTGGAATTACACCTGATGATGTCGCTACGCGACGAAACCTGAGCCTTGCAATAAACCTCTTATGTGGAATTACAAAGTATTTCATTTCATGATATTAGATTGAATAATTTGCGGAAAGATATTGTTATTCTTTAGTTTTAGGCCACATATCCGCTGCTTTTCAATGTTTTGGACGTAGCAGTAAAAGGCTGAAATTCAGTTACGTCGAGTAAATAAAAAGCTGCCGTTCCATTTTATTTGCTGTGTGTATACTGAAGTGTCACTTAGTTTTCGGAAACCCTTTAAGCGTTGCCTCTGGAAAATTGAGAATTATTTGTAATGTTTAATCTACTGGATATGCAGATGCCAGAAGATGGATTGTCGTGGAAAATCGACTTATATGCAAGGATTTTTTATTTTCTCGCACAATTCGTCATCATAACAATGTGAGATCACAGGTGCACCCATTGAAGCTACTCGAAAGTAAAATACTGAACTGTTTTTTAAAATCTAGTTTGGTAGGTTTTGTTCTTTTACATTGCTGCTTCCTTGCCACACGCCTCTGACGACGTTTAAGGGGTTAACAATTATTTCCAGATGGGGGTAACAGAAAAAAAAGTACCACGTATGCAATTAATTTTATGAGAAGTATCGACTTGAGGACGTATTCGTGGTTGGCAAGTGGTACCTCCGTATTCCATTAGTTTGGAAGCGGTTGCATGTGGGACCACGTTGCAAGGTTTATCTCTGAACCCTTCAGATCGGGCGAGGGGTTCACGTCCATTCCCCATTTATTTCCATCAATTATTTCCCTCTCTCTCTCACTCTCTGCATCCTCTTGACCAGTGGCAAGACTTGTGGATTGGTCCTCTGGTGCTGCTTTCGTGCGATGCAGCCCCCCTTCCCTCCCGACAGCAACCAATCACCCCTGAGGTCATGACACTCGAGGGGCCCTGGCTTCGGGTGGCGCCGAAGTT
>WURS02422240.1:0-5000 GCA_011762765.2 Rhinocypha anisoptera
ATCACCGATGGACAAACTTTGGCTGCAATGGCTGATGCAGTGGTGGTTAGCATCAACTATCGGTTAGAATCTCTTACGACATAACCTGAACCGTATATTCTACTTTTCTAATATATTTTCACATTTAGCTTATCAACACTTGGATTTCTCTACTCTGACGATGTGGATGACGTGAAAGGAAATCAAGGTTTTTGGGACCAAGCACTAGCAATGCGCTGGGTTCATGACAATATTCACCACTTTGGCGGACAGCCAAACAATATCACACTGTTTGGCGTTAGCGCCGGTTCTTGGTCCACCAGTGCTCACATTGTGTCACCAGTGTCACGTGATCTCTTCCGTCACGCCTTCATGATGTCAGGCTCAATCACCTATGGCGTGGTTGGCACTCCTGATCAGATTGTCCGTTTGCAGCTGAGGGGCATTCGTCGGGTTGGCTGTGCCACCAAACGAGATACCAAGATTAGTGCCCAAATTGTTGAATGCTTACGACAGCTCGATGCGGACAAAGTTAATCAAATCTACTATCGAATGGGACAAATTTTTCATCGTATGAATTTTGTATTATTGCAAATATTAATCTATAACCTAATATTTTTCACATAATAGCAATCGCAGTCGTTGACGGAGACTTTTTTCCGGATCATCCAGTTCGAATGTTGCAATCGGGCAACCATAAGCGAAATTTTAGCCTACTAACCAGTACTATGGAAGATGAAGCTTCATTCACTCTCTACACGGGTGGACGGTTTAACTTTACCCAGTTTACCCGTTTTAACCCAGACCCGATTACACTGCGCGAAGCTATGCAATTTCTCTACTGGCTCGCGGTTGGCATCACAGGCAGTGATAAAGTACCGGAGGAGCATGCAAACCGGGTCTATTTTAATGGCCTAAATTCAGACACTGATAGTGAAAATTTATTCCGCAAACAAGTAGGCGTGGCGCTTGGCGATCTCATCTTAGGTTGTCCAACTACCAACTTTGCAAAAGCATTGTTTCACAGTGCGTCGGAGTCGATCAAAGTTTTTCAACTACATAACAAGGTCAAGCTGGGAAGGCTTAAGTTTGTTTGCAGTGAATGGGGCGGAGCGTGTCATGGCGATGATATGGCAACGGTGTTTGGCGAACCATTCCAGAATCGTTCGATGTATGTCAACCGTGAGCGGGATATCTCCCGGGAAGTTATTGATATACTCAAACTTTTTATTCGCACCGGGTAAGATAATTTGGTTCAACCAAATCACTTAAAACTTAAACGTCCCATTCAAATTGACAGCTCTCCAGGACACGATCATAGTGAATGGCAGCACTACTACCGGTCAAAAGATGGTCACATGATCACACCCTACTACGAACTGACCAACCTGCCAAAGACGTATGCTAGCTACAAGTTTGACCTCAAACACACCGAGTGTGCTGTATGGGACAAGTTTTATCACTGGTGAAACTGCACCAAACCAAATATATAACAAAAAATACTGTCGTTTGTGGTTATACTAATTAATCTAATAAAAATTTAAAACATTGATTATAAAAAAATACATTGTAACTCTTTCTATAATTTGGTGACAACCAAAAACAGGTTTAACTTCAAGGCCAAACTTTTTTTTATATTTAAAATTGTTGTTTGAGCTGGTTTGGTCTTGGTTATGCCTTGACGAGTCTGGTGGGCAAATCCAAATCTGCCTACCAAGTCAACTACATCTTGGTCATGCTAGAAAACCCATTGGTGTTAACGAGAGTAAGAGTGGCAGAGAGAGAGAGAGAGAGAGAGAGAGAGATCTAGTCAAGCAAAACCAACTTGCCACTTAAGATGCGTCATCATTAATCATGACACATTATAAACATCACCACAGCATCATTACCAACCTCTATCTAGACGCCCAAATACTTATATGCACAAGTCTATGCGATCATTAAAGGCAATCTTAATGAAGTTAGAAGGATGTCTATTAAGAGCTTTATATTATTAGTCTCATGACCTTGAAATTTTTTTGAATAATTGCAACCAGTTTTTTGTGAAATAAATTTAAAATTTTTAGGTACTTATAAAATGTTTGGATTTTAAAGGATTTCATAGAGCATGTAGTTTTGAAATCATAAAATAGACCTTAATTTACAATATTCTAAAATCACACATCAACATGAGTGATTTGTAGAAAAAATTGAAGGAATTTTTCCATTAGCCTAATTAGTCGAAATTGTTTAAATCAGTGGGCTAATTGGAAAGAACCTTTGGCTTTTCAATAAGTCACGCAACACCAATTTGTTCCAGAGATTAAAACTTTGTTTCTTTATTTTATTCCTTTCTCTCTCTCTCTCTCTCTCTCTTTCTACCTCTTTCTTTATTTATTTTCGTAAGCCGGGAGATAAGCCACAAGCTTAGAAATCAAATAGTTAACCCAATATAAAAGCACCCCCTTTATCCCCTCTGACTTGAATTCAACAAATGCACTATACTTTGTTCAATATTTTATATCTCAATTTTGAACACTTTGTCAAGATGCAACAGTTTATATTTGTTTTTGGTAATTTTTTCTCTCTTCTAACTTTAACCTACCAAAATTCATTGTTAACATTATAAAATTTTTTCAGTGTTTATGGTTGGTACCTTTGTGCCGGGAAATTGGGCTTGCAAGAGCATTGAAGAATTGGATGACTGTGCGTACATGTTTAGCTTTTTGTCGAATCGCGAGATTCCAGTTCCTAGCACCGATGCTGATGTGATTGATCATTGCAAGTAAGTTGTTTTTGGATTAAGACATGTTTTGCCACAAATTATCAATTGATCAGGCCTAACTAACCATAAATGTCGTTACATATTTTCGCCATTGTCCTCATAGTGATAAAAATGAGCAAAAGCATAACAAACCTTGATTTGAAAACTTGAAAGTCTCAAATCTAGAATAGGTTAAAACCTAAACAAAAATGTAAATAAAAGTCTGTTTTGGAATCTGTTCTGGATTTTAAAGCTAATGAGTTTTTGTATAATTGTTTAAACTAGGGATCGTAAAAAAGCTAACCTTGTTTATTTACAGAGGAAAGTTTCTGAACTAAAAAGCACTATTAAAGTAACGTTATTCTAAAAACTTTTTTAAGAATTAGCTTTTCTTGCGATCTGTATTGAAACCCTATAACACTTTGTCTTACAGTAAAGCCAAAGCGGGCGTGAAATGTCTGTTGGACCAAGCAAAGGATTGCATGAAGGGCGCCTTCAAATCGGTGACCATCAAAGTGATGGGTGACCTCGAGAAGCACCTCCATTCGCACTGTGACTCACCAGACCACCGGGCGGAATTCCTGAAACACATGCAGTGCTTCCATGATACATCCAAGGCGGACGCCATCCGACTCTGCGCCGACCGGCACATGGTGATGATGGAGAAGGTGCTCGGCATTGCCAAACCACACCAACTGGGCGGTGTGTGCTGCAGCTCGCACCAACTCAGAGAGTGTGCCATCGGACAGATCACCTCGTTGTGCAGTGGCGAGAGTGGCGAGTACTTCAATGATATGATCGATGAAGTGGTACGTGCTACAGGTTTCACACATTACACTAGAACCCCAGAAACTCGCAAACCATACTTTACACAGTGGAACAGTTGATAGCATGCTCAACGCATGCGCATAACAGATTTTTCTTTCTAATCTGATTCTGAAGCGCAACTGTAAACATTGCATATTGCTTTATGTGTAGAATCAAAGCAGGAGTTATTTTCTTGGTCTAAGATCAACTTGGTTGCATGAGAGAGAGAGAGAGAAAGTGATGAAGTTTGAGGAGAAGTTTGTTGTTGTAGGAGTAAAATTTGAATCATTTACTTGATTCAAAGCATTTTAGGTTACTTTTCAAATTCTTATCTAATTCGATTCAAATTTTTGATGTCATAATTCGAATTCATTAACCAATTTGACTAAAACTTTTTGTAAACGTTTAAATAAGTGTTTTTCACTTGTATCTAATTAATTGATTGTGATCCTTTGGTCGTCTGTAGGTGGAGGAGAACATGGAACTGATGTGTCAACAGTTCACTAATCTGGCGGCATGTGATGCCAAGTTTGATCCAGCCATATGGGCAGATTTCAAATCAATCAACGCCATCACCGACTCATCTCAGTTGGTCAAGCAGCATCACTTCAAGACATTTGTTCCCATCATTGTCAAGTTGATTCGCGGTGAAGGTGCTCGCTGAAAAACGCGCAACAACACAGCAAATTCTATTTTCAAATTTAAACCTAGGTTGCTGCTGCAAATATAATGATGGTTATAAACAATAATAAATTACTTAATTGATATATCTGATCTTGATCTTGTGTTACAATATTACGGCTAACCAATTAATTAATTAATTAATTAAAAGTTTTATGTTTTTAAATGGATCTTAAGATTATCAACGACGGTTAAGACGGTAAAGAGTAAAGATGATTTAAGAATAGAGAAGGGGAGGGAGAAAGAGAGAGAAGAAAAGAGTGAAGGAGATAGAGAGAGAGGGAAAGAAAGAGAGAGAGCAAGATGAGATGTGGCTTAGGCTGTCCAAAGAAATTCTCCTCTTTCTCGCTTTTCATGTTGGCATTTATTTCTCCTCGCGACAACTGCGCATCTATACGCTTTTTATTTGTTAATTTACTACTGTATTGACAAAAAAGTATGTGTGTTAGAATAATAATTGCCCAAGACACTTTTCAAATACAATTATCAAATTTTTCCATACCATATTCCGGATAAAGTGATTAGTAAAGGGGTTTAAAAATTTATTTGAATTAAAATTTTTTGTTTTATTTTAAAAAATGGCTTTTCTTATAAATATTCTTAATCATCTGAAAGAATATGTTTTCATCTAGCTTGCGTGTAGTATAATTTGGATGAATATGTGTCAATAGAAGTGACATGTGCATAACTTATTTTTCATGGTTATGCTTGGTAGGGTCAGTTGGTGTGTTAGGCGTGTCGCAACACGCAAACAAGACGCAACATATTTGACATCATTATAGAAATCCCT
>WURS02422240.1:7500-16711 GCA_011762765.2 Rhinocypha anisoptera
ACGTGGTCATCAAATCTATTTTGTCATTGAGCCCGATTGGAAAGGAAAACTTGTCAAGTTTGGCTTCCAGGTAAGAAATTCCTGATGATCAGTCACTGTAATATTCTGCTTAGGTTAAAATTTAACTTGACTAATATACTCAATTTTTCTATTTTCAGGAGCTTATTACTATACTTCCTAACAGTGATCTTCCATCCGAAGACACAGTAGAAGCAAGCGAAAAACGTGCTCAACGCTTAAAGCAAAATGGATTGTTTAGTAGTTTATCCTCCCTGGAAAAGCATAAATTCGTATCCAAAGGTCCAGTGGTGACCCGAATGCCTGGCGAAGTCATAGCCAAAGAGCCTCAGATTCGTAAGATGATTGAAGAGATCAAGCCGGATTTGTTTCTAGTGGATAACTTTTACCTCCCACCGTGTATTGCATATGACAAGAAAGCACCTTGGGTTCTGATTTGGAGTGCCAATCCATGTTGTCTTTATGCCTCACGTCAACTTCCACCGTATTGCTCTGGTGATTTATTTTCATAAATGTTTACTTTTGTTCATAAATCCATATTTACAGGACTTCCAATCAACGACCAAAGCGAGTGGGAGGAGTTTTTTGCCGTAGACGATGAGCTTCGTGAGGCGATGGGACGTGAGCAAAACAAAATTTTTGAACAATTTGGCTATCCCACGGTAGAACGCTATAGCTCTTTTGCCCCCAGATCACCCTACCTCAACATCTATGGATACCCAAAAGAGTTGGACTACCAAGAGATAGCACCCTTGCCCGAACGTACACTTCAAATTGATGCCTTCAATCGGTACTATGCGGAGAAGTTTGAACTTCCCGACAAGTTACAGGCAAAAATCAAGTCTGGCTGTGATAAGTTAATCTACATCTCCATGGGTACACTTGGATCGTTGGACGTGGAAATAATGCGTAAAATAGTGGGATCACTTGCCGACACGCCTCACTTGTACATAGTGTCCAAGGGAAAGTTGGGCCACAAGTATAAATTGCCTGACAACATGTGGGGTGACACATATCTGCCACAAACGTCTATTCTGCCCTTGATGCATTTGGTTATCACACACGGTGGAAACAATTCCACCACGGAAACACTGGCAGCGGGAAAGCCAATGATCGTGATGCCACTCTTTGCCGACCAATATGACAATGCACAACGAATCCATGAAACAGGACTGGGCATTCGAATTGACCCTTATAACTTTGAAAGTGAACAATTGGTGGAAGCAGTAGAACGGTTGCTCAACGATCCCGTTGCTAGGGAGAAAGCGGAAAAAGCAGCTCAACGAATTTGCGAATCAAACAGCAAGGAAAAGGCGTGTATTGCAATGGAGAAACTTATAGAGCAACATCAGGGCAGTCTTGTTGATAGTTAATTATTTGTCTATTTGTTTACATTTCTATCAAAATAAAGATAACAAGTTACCAGAGTGAGAAGTGAGTGAGTATACAAATTCAATGTATTTTATACTTTTACGAGATAACTGTCTTGTTACTTAAATTTGCCTTGTTCTGTAGTTATTCTTCATTTTGCACTATTTACCCAGGGTAAATGGTTAAAAGCCTAGTTTTACTACTTTGAATGTTTGTGTTAAAAATCAAACTTGATTGTCAAACCTACCTTATTCATTAGGGCCTACTCTATCTAATGATTAGATTTTCAAATCCAAAAAACAGCGAGCATAAATACTAAACTAATTACTTGTACATTTTTTTGATTAATGTTTTCCAAGATTGTTAATGATACCAGTAAAATACATAGAAAAAATAAAACGACTGTAGTGTAATAATCATCGTATTTTTTGAAAACCATAATCTGGTATAAAAAATTTTTTTTGGTTTCCCATGGTTTCGTACAAAAAAGTGATGGCCTTTTCACAACAAAATTGTTAGATATTCCCTTAGGTTTTTTTCTTGAAATTAATTTGCTTTTCTTTGAAAACAAATTCCATTGGTTGAGTTTGGCTATTTTTTGTTTTGACTTGACTTTTAATTATAAGTTTATAAATAATGCGTTTCTCTCGAATACCGAAACCAAAGGAGATTCTTCTCCGAAGCCCTCTAAGTCCATCTCAACGAATTCCACGGTTAGGCAGTTTATTCTTCGACATTGGCTTTGGTGAAAGTCCCACGGATCCGCGCAAGTTAATCTGGTTATTTCATCCAATTCTGGTTAAACTAGTTCACGCATATTTCCTGATTCGTTCCAGTATAATTTTGTTTATCCTACCACACAAGTTGTCCATTGATCAACAATGGTGGCTTTACATTTCCGGTGACATATCCCTATTACTCAATCTGCGGTATATGTACAATGTTTTCATGTTATCCTACTTTTACACTTCGTTTCTGTACAACTGGAACCATTGTCAAATTCGCCAAAAATGGTGTTCTAAACTTTCCAAAACCATAGCAATGCAAAACATTGGGCCTTTTCGATTTCTTAACGGAAGTGCCTCTCCCCAGGAAATAGGTTTAAGAAACCGTGTTCACTGCGCTTCACTACTGCGAATGGCCAATTTATACGCACATCTCACTTCACTCGTTGAATGGTTCTCGGTACTTTGCATTCTCTTTTGCTGTGGCTCGCCTATGCTGATGCGTTCACGGATTGAAAACAGACTTCCTTATTTAGTGGAATGGATCACTGTTGCAATACATAGTCCCACTTATGTCATCTTTTGTTGCTATTTCTACAGCAGCACACTCTTTCATATGCTTTATCTAGATATCCTCTGTCGATATCTGAAGTAAGCAAGTGAATTGTTATTTTCCGAAAATAGTTAAATGTTTGTAACATAGGTTCAAACTAAAACAATTACTAATTGACACAAGAGCCAACTTGGCACGCGATCCAGTGTCACTGATATATTCAACCTACCAGTTGACAGGTGAGTTGCATCAGGTGATGTGGGAAGTCCACTGCTACAATCATTACTTCTGGCGTCACATCATCTTCACCTTTGTCTCGTGTTTCGTCTCACACGTTGCCATTCTCCTCTACATCATGCTCTATGCGGATAACCTGTTCCCGGCGGGCAGGTATCTTGGGGTGGTTTATGCTGCCGAAGAAACGTTCATCTTTGCATACTTGCTCAACTCGGTGTCTCATATCAACTATCTGGGAAAGCAACTCTACCGTCGGGTATACGGGTTCTATGCTCGCAACTATTCCAAGTGCTTGACATTAAAAACAACCTCACGTTTGGTTTCCCATTCTTCTCTTAGCTTTCGAATTAAATTTAAGGTTCGTTTTTAACGTACTCTTTGGCCCGTATTCATCTGTTCTCTCTAAAGGTCAACTATTTTTGTTAGAACTTAAGAGACTGTTAACCACAACAATATTTTAATTCAATTAAACCAGCCTGTATCAATTATCTTCAATTATTAACCCTTTTAGTTAACCCTAAAGAGAACAAAAGAATATGGAGTTATCAAGGTTTTTATTATATTTTTTTAATTTAGTTTTTTCCAAAATTAAAACTGTTGTACCGTTAGTCAAATCTTGCTAGAAAATCAAATAAGCATTTTACTGGGCCGTAAGTTGATTCATTGCGCAAATTCTTGAAACGTTGTTTGATTTGATTAATCTAATCTAATTTTGATGTTGTTTTTTGTGCAAAGTTTCAAGCACTTATTGAGAATTTCCGACGGAACACTTTGGTTTTCACCTGTGGACCATTTTTCTCCGTTAACTATCGCGCTTTTCTTGAGGTTGTAATTTTTTTCTTCTTTTAACTTGACTTACCTTATTCGAATTTAATTTTATTTTCACAGATCATACTATTCATGGTTATTGTTTTTATGAAACTTCTTCAATTTGGAACTTTGTTCAAAGCTTGATTTGAAAAATTTTCTTTGCAATACAATTAATTGCCAATTTATTATTTTTTATTGATTAACAAAAAAACTATTTTTATAAAACATTACAAGTTTTAAAACTTTATTAAATAAAAATTTCTTTTAGGTATATTTGAAAGAGAGAGAGAGAGAGAGAGAGTTGAATTCCACTATAGTTTGCTTTTAGTGCTCAGAATGTTTGTGCTAAAAATCTATATAAAATTAAAATAAAATAAAAATAAAAATAAAATAAATTAATAAAATTAAAATAAAAATTGATTTTCAAACCTACCTTATTAAGACCTACTCTACTTTATCTAATGATTAGATTTTTAAATCTAAACAGTAGACATAAATACTAAACTAATTACTTGTACATTTTTTGATTAATGTTTTCCAAGATTGTTAATTATACTAATATAAAATACTCAAAAAAATATAACGACTTTGGACCTAAGTCACAAGGTTTAATGATAATCGTATTATTTTGAAAATTATAATCTGGTATAAAAATGTATTTTTTTTGTTTCCCATGGTTTCGTACAAAAATGTGAATTTCTTTTCAAAACACTATTGCTGGATATTGCTTTATGTTTTTTTTAAAAACAAATTCCATTAGTCGAATTTTGTCATTTTTTGGTTTTGACTTGACTTTTAATTACAAGTCTACAAATAATGAATTTCTCTCGAATACCAGAGACAAAAAAGATTCTTCTTCAAAGTCCTCTAAGTCCATCTCAACGAATACCCCAGTTAGGCAGTTTATTCTACGACATTGGCTTTGGTGGAAGTCCCACTGGTCCGCGCAAGTTAATCTGGCTATTTAATCCAATTCTTGTTAAACTAGTTCACGCATATTTTCTGATTCGTTCCAGTATAATTTTGTTTATCTTACCACACAAGTTGACCATTGATCAACAATGGTGGCTTTACATTTTCGGTGACATCTCCCTATCAATCAATCTCCGATACATGTACAATGTCTTTATGATATTCTACTTCTACACTTCGTTTTTGTACCATTGGAATCACTGTCAAATTCGCAGGTGTTCTAAATTTTCCAGAATTATTGCAATGCAAGACATTGGGCCTTTTAGATTTCTTAATGGAAAGGCCTCTCCCCAGGAAATTGGCTTAAGAAATCGTGTTCACTGCTCATCACTACTGCGAATAGCCAGTTTATACGCACATCTCACTCCACCCGTTGAATGGTTCTCTACACTTTGCATTCTCTTTTGCTGTGGCTCTACAATGTTGATGCGTTCACGGATTGAAAACAGACTTCCTTATTTAGTGGAATGGATCACTGTTGCAATACATAGTCCCACTTATGTCATCTTTTGTTGCTATTTCTACAGCAGCACACTCTTTCATATGCTTTATCTAGATATCCTCTGTCGATATCTGAAGTAAGCAAGTGAATTGTTATTTTCCGAAAATAGTTAAATGTTTGTAACATAGGTTCAAACTAAAACAATTACTAATTGACACAAGAGCCAACTTGGCACGCGATCCAGTGTCACTGATATATTCAACCTACCAGTTGACAGGTGAGTTGCATCAGGTGATGTGGGAAGTCCACTGCTACAATCACTACTTCTGGCGTCACATCATCTTCACCTTTGTCTCGTGTTTCATCTCGCACGTTGCCATTCTTCTCTACATCGTGCTCTATGCGGAAAACCTGTTGCTGGTGGGCAGGTACCTAGGGGTGGTTTATGCGGTCGAGGAAACGTTCATCTTTGCATACTTGCTCAACTCGGCATCTCACATCAACTATCAGGGAAGACAACTCTACCGCCGGGTATACGGGTTCTATGCTCGCAACTATGCCAGGTGCTTGACTTTGAAAACTCCCTCTCGTTTGGTTTCCCATTCTTCTCTTAGCTTTCAAATTAAACTTAAGGTTTGTTTTCAACATACTCATCTGTTCCCTCTAAGAGTGTACTTTTGTTAGAGACTGTTAACCTCAACAATATTTTAATTTAATTAACCCTTTTGCTCCCAGTAGCGTTATCAAGAAGTATGTGTCCCGATTATTCAATTAACGATATAAAGCTTATCTTTTACGGATAATCTTTGAGATTGAAAGGGTTAAACCAGTCTGTATCGATTAACTTCAATTATAAAATTTTCAAAATTAACAGTCTTGCTAGAAAATCAAATAAGCATTATACCGGATCGTAAGTTGGTGCAGTACTCAAATTCTTCGTACTCTTTTGATTTAATCAAATTTTTAATGTTGTTTTTTCTCTCTCTATTTTCAAAGTTTCAAACACTTATTGGACATTTTAGAAAAAACAATTTGGTTTTCACCTGTGGACCATTTTTCTCCGTTAACTATCGCGCCTTTCTTGAGGTTGTAATTTTCTTATTAGTTTAAATTGAAACTTGACTTGACTTATTCTGATCTTTTTTTAAAAAATATTTTTACAGATCATACTTATCATGGTTATTGTTTTTATGAAACTGTTGCAATTTGAAATTTTATTCAAAGCTTAATTTTCTATGTTCTATTTTTTAATTTTATATTAATAAAAAAATCATTTTAATAAAACAATAAAGTTTTTATATTTTTAATAATAATTTATTTTGTGTATTTGAAAGAGAGAGAGAGAGAGAGAGAGATTGATTTAAAATATTTAAAATAATTCCAAAGTTAGTTGGATTATGTTTTTACTATGCTGTACTTGAATTTCACCTAAAAATATTGCTAAAATAAAACAACATAAACAAGATGCTTAGATCATATGAGTTGCAATACAAACTCAATCTAAGCAAACCAAGCAAATGCCATGTAAAAGCAAGCTAGTCTAGATGTTTGGGTATCAAATTGTCTATGCAAATACACAGAATTCTATGCAATCCCTATATATATATATATGCAAAAACTTTAAAAATTTTTCTTGAATAAACTGGTTTCATTTAAATTGTCTAGATCAAAATTTAATACAAAATTGAGTTACTTAGCTTTGAATTGAGACAAAGATGAGAACCAGTTGAATAAGACCAATGGATCAAATAAGGACTTGGTAGCAGAGACACGTTTTGGGTAGAATAGACACGTAATCATAGAAAAGAATAGAATAGACACGTACTAGTCTGTCTAGTTTGAAAGAAAGCCTTTTGGCAAGAAAGAGCACGATGTAATAAAATGGAAAACCAGTCATCGGTCAATCATACTTTTCTTATCGCTTATCGCATCTAACATCACCCTCATGTATGACTCATCGCTTTGTAATTTGTGCTACTTTGTGATAGTTTGCTCAGAAAATTTATCGAAACAAAATGGAAATTTCCGAAAATAAAATCAAATTTAAATCAACAATACAATAGAAAAATTGCCATTTGAAAATATGCAAATACCGTGTCATGTCTCAACAAAACTGTTAAATAAATATAGAAATAGAGTAATCGGGAAATAAATAAAGCATTTCGAGCGTAACATTGAACATTTTTATTAAATCTACCTATTTTCTATAAATATATAATATATTGTCATTCAATCATCATTGTCTTTTTGGTTCTGTAATTTTATACACATTGTCCTTGTGTAACATAGTAATATAGTGCATAAGCACTAAACTTTTAGAGAGAGAGAGAGAGAGAGAGAGTTGATGAGTTTGCACTTGCCACCAACCAGAAAGAGGCGCCCATCCTAATCTTTCTCACACTGCTAACCTAACTAGCCTAACCTCAAATTGGTTTTGCTAATAGTTTTCTCTCTCTCTCTCTCTTTCATTTACTCAATCACTTTTTCTTCTTCAAAGAACTTTTTACACGCATCATGGCTTCTGAAGGTATAATATACACACAGAATACTAATAATAATATAAATTAGTATAATTAATGAAATAAATTTAAAAAATAATAATAATAAAAATATTAATCCAGATTGATTAAGTCATAATTTAAACTGTAAGTTTAATAATTAATATATATACTCATTTAGAGATCTATCTACTTATGAGAGAGGTAAGAAAAGAAGTCTTCCGTGTAGAACTTTAAACTGCGCATGCGCATCAGTAATTAATTGTTTAACCTCACCACCACCTTTCTTTGGGAACCATCCAAGTGACGTCATATGTGAAATGGTCAATGTTGAATTGTGCATATTGGAGAAACATTTTTATTTAATGGTTTGACTATTTTAGCCAATCTGCAAATTGAAGGCAAACTTGCTTGTTTTGTAGACGTATCCGAATGTTGAATTGCAAACATAAACGAAACTTAATGTACCATGAAATGACTTTGTTTTCTAAGTGCGGCACTAGCTTTGTTTGCAACAGTTGCAAAGTTTGTCCAACTAAACTTTTATGTGCGCAACAAAACTTGTGCCCCCTTTTCATGATTGATAAGTGTCACACACAGTCAAACACACTAAAGTGATATGTTCAGTGTAATGGCAACAACAAAGTTTTTAGCCTTATTAGCTTACTTTGATACATAAAATTTCTATCCATTAAGATAAACTGGCATTTTGCATTTGAAAACATAGTAAAAAATAGTTTTATTATTCATAATTGATTACATATCAATTCTCCTTAGACTTGACTTCCGTACCAGCGGTAATTGAATCCGTTAATGGTTGAGCCTTTTCTTGTCTACTACTTTTCGGTATTTTGGTTGCATAGCTAGCCCGGTAGAATTGGTAGAACATGAAGAAGAAAAAGGGATTCTGCACGTAGGCGAGATAGGCAAAAAATTCCGGGTAGCCTCGTTGGAGAAACATGAAGAGTGTGGCGTGAACGAAGTAGATGAGAAACTGGACCAACTGCATCACGGTGATGTATCGCTTCCACCAAAGGTATTTCTGGTAGGCGGGGCCTAGAGCTGCCAGCAGATAGTAGGTGTACATCACTGCGTGGATCGCCGAGTTGAGCAGGGGAAATAAACCCGCAGGACTGGCGGTTGGCATCAGCTTTAGGGCAAACCACACCAGCACTGGAACAATCGAGTGGTGATACACGTGTAAAAATGTCACCTTTAAACAAATCAAAACGGGTTAACATGGATACCCTAAGTTGTGGATGCCGCCTAGGGAGAAATGAATAACAAAGTTGATAAAGTCCCTTTTTTGATACTACAAATTGACACAATTCTTCCTAAACCAAAAAACGCTAACTTCTGCTTTAGTTACGTCTTACTCTTGTAAAAAACGACGGCCAAGACCTAAACCTAATCCAGTGTATCTCTCGTATAACTTCTGTGCATGCCTCACAGTAGGGTCAACAAGAGAAAGAGACAATACCTGAGAGTCTTTTTTGCGCATCACAAAAAACACTGTATCAAGAAGATCGCCGAGCTTAGAGAGAAAGTAGAGATAGACAAGGTGACAAATGTAGAGCGTCATCGG
>WURS02422249.1:0-14341 GCA_011762765.2 Rhinocypha anisoptera
GGGGGGGGGGGGGGGGGGGGAGGGGGAGAAAAAGGGGGGGGGGGGGAGAGGGGAGAGGAGAGGGAGAGGAGAGGAGAGAGAGAGGGGAGGGAGTGCGAGATAGAACCTTTTCATGTGTGCGTGTGTGTGTGGTAGCGAGATTGTGAGGATGCGAGGTTGTGTGAAAGTGACGTCATCAGGCTTTCACAATGGGAAGGATAGGGGAGGGGAAATGCGGGAGTGAAAGATGGAGGCAGGTTTTATTCTTATAAGAACCTGTACCGACCGCAGTAAAGTTTTAAATAAACGCGACCCGAGTTCCGACTTCTATAACGTCATTATCAGGTTCCGATGATGACGTTACAGACGTCGAAACTCGGGTCGCGTTGCCGATTTTTATTGTGGTTTGCAAAAGTTTTTATGGGAATAAAATTATGGAGGCGTGTCACAAAGTAAAACCTCAACTTGCTTCTTTTATAGGAGATGGCGGGGGTTTGATGATGAAGAGGGGGACGTAGAGTAGAGGTGGCTGGTGACAGTTGGAAACATTAGAAAAAGAGTGGAGAGATGAGGAGAGGGGGAGGAGTGAGAGAGAAGGAGAGAGAGCGGAGTTGAGTAGGGAGATTGGGTGTAGTTGGGAGGGCGCACGGAGAAGCAGGATCGGAGGAATGAGGGGTAGATGGGGGAGGGGTAGAGTGGGGAGAGGGAAAAGCGGACACTGTGCGTCATTTGGAGATGTTAGAGACGTGGATGGAGGGGGAGAGAGAGAGAACGTTGGGGACTAGAGAGGGAATGGGAGGAGAAAGGGGGTTTTTGGAAATGGGTGAAGGGAGAGAATTTGTCTCCAGTAATACTTCTATTTGCGCCACTACGCTACACTACTTGTGCAACTCCACCGTGACAGATTGATAATGACAAGTAGAAATATAATAATTACACTTTGGTGCCTGCATTCTCATCTATGAGAATGATAGAAAGATGAAGAGGCACAAAAGTAGATGGACCCACATTCGCGTACGGCGGGGAGAGGGGTGACCTCTGTCCCATTTGGAATCAACCAATAGAGTTAATAATGAAAACGCTTTGCTTTCCTTGGAAATGAAAGTTATGGAAATTATGGAAGTTATGGAAATGGAAGTTGTGAAAGAATTGTGGAAATATTTATTTACGACTAGTTTCGCTACTAACTCCGTCGATCTTTCTATAGTCACTTGATAATGCTACGGAGTTAGTTGCGAAACTAGTCGCAAAAGGTGTTTTCATTATTAACACTTCCTTCCTTCCTTCCTTCCACAAAGTAAAGGCCACTTCTATCATCAACCCATAGTAGCCGCCGGAAACTTCAGTGGAATATATGAATGGAGGCGTCTAAGGCTACCTCTGTTTTCCATTTTCAACTGCACCGTAACTTGAATAGAATTCGTTCGGTACAATCAAATGAGGCAGGGAAAGGGAAGAGTAGAACCCAAGTCTGTATATGTTTATGCTACTCATGGCCAAATTAAATTTTCTTTAGCCGAGTTCTCAGTTTTCTCAAATTTCAAGAGTTCCTCAGAGTTTATTCATAGCCTCGAGGGTACTCAAAAAAGAATTTGAGACATTCTGGAATGGAAATCCAATTTGCAATAATGAAATAAATGTTTTCCCGTCGGTTTATTGAATTCTGCATGTCATGCATTCGTGATTTTCATCCAGGTGGACCACTCTCAAACAATTTTTGAATTTTATTGACGAGTGTCTTCGGTTGCCTCCGTATCATTCTTCTCCGCCAGCCCCCTCTTTTCTTGAGGCCCCGTTTGTCTCTTCTACAACTCATTCTCCTTCCCCAGATCATTTTCACGGAAAGAGGGCGCCGTCGGAGTTCTTAAATTGTTTGTGCCGGCCGGGAAATTTCTCCAATTACAATAAGATAGGATTGCTAATGACGTGTATGGCAAAGCGATTGAAATGGAAATGATATTATTTCCGTCAACGAGTGATCCAAAACAAAGGGTAAACAGTTAAACGCTATTTCCCAAGTTCTCGTTATGGATCAATCAAAACGCCGCTCTGATCCTAAGTTCCCACTGATCCCAACACCGTACTACAACATTCCACACGTCATTTCCGGTTCTGTTGTGCACACTTGGAATAGCGTCCCTTCCCAGTTAAAAGACCTGAACCACATGGAAAAAATTTCAAAAGGCAGATAGAAACATCAAAGAGCAATGGAATTTAATTAAAGAGCTAACTGGTGAAAATCAAATAGGTAGTCCCATATTGAAACTAGATATTGACGGAAATATTATTGATGATTTTACTCAATTAGCTTCGCGGTTCAAGAACCACTTTAAAGTGCTTTCGAAGCGACAAAATCAAACTGCAAAACGGCAGTAATATTTGCTGGCCTGATATGGTGGAAGTTATCCATTACGGAAATGTAAATCACTTGGTGAACTCCACAAATTTTTTAATGTCACGACCTAGGTTTCGATACGTTGTGTCATCATCAGGTGATGACACAACGTGTCGAAACCTAGGTCGTGACATTAAAAAATTTGTGGAGTTCACCAAGTGATTTTCATTTCCAAACTTTAAAACTTCAGTTGAAAACCTGTGTGGCATAAAAAACGTACTGGATTCTCTTTATCTGGACCCAATTGTTCCTTTGGAAATACTTGATTAATAATAAATGATTGCAATTAGTTGTAAAATATGTAGCCCCTGCCTTTTCTCATGTATGCAACCTCAGTTTGGAGTATTTTTTTTACTACGGTGAATAGCTGTTGCGATTTCTTGCTTTTGCGAGATGAATTACAAATTGAAAACTATACACCTGTAGCACTTCTGTCTTTTTTTTCAAAGGTTCTGGAAAAACTTGTTAAAAGTCGTCCACTAAAATATAAAAAAATAAATAAAAGGTTTTAGCAAAAAGCAATTTGGATTTAGAAGTGGTATCGGAACGGAGGGTGCTCTTGAAAAGCATATGGCCGAAGTGTACAATGCAATCAATTCAAACATGAAGACAACGGGATTATATGTATATCGATATAAGGAAGGCGTTTGATACCCTTAAACATGAAGTTCTATTAATGAAACTTAAACATGCAGGCGTACGCGGAATTGCATTAAACTGGTTTAAAAGTTACCAGTCGACGAGATCTCAATGTGTGAGAGTTGAATTTTTTCCACAGTGAATATAAAATTATAAGCTCAGGTGTTCCACAAGGTTCAGTTTTGGGACCTATATTGTTCCTAATTTACATTAATGACTTGTGTGATTACAAATTCAAAGGTGAACTAACAGCGTTTTCTGACGATTTGGCTCCATTTTATAATGCTCCCAACTTGGAGTGCGTTCAAGCATATGCACAGGAGGATTTACATCTCCTATGTCAATAGTTTAATTTAATGGGTCTCAGATGAGTTTCAAGACGAAGTTTGTGTTATAACTTATGTAATACCTGTAATTATAACTGGAAGTTGGTGTGCTATTATCTAACCTGTGTAAGTAAAGGCTGTACCTGTCCGGTCATTGAGAGGGTGTGTGAATTTAAATATTTGGGATTTGTTCTGGATAGTAAGCTACACGCTGGGACAAGCACAGAGATAGTGTAACGAAATACCTACGGTACGCACTATCCAATTCCATTTAAAAAAACATTTATTATGCGCTTGCTCAGTCAAAGTTGTCTTACGGCATAATTTGTCGGGGTGGTACTTGTAAGAGTACTTTAAAGCACTCAATGACTCTGCAGAAATAAATAATTCGAGTCATTGCTCTGAAATATCGATCTGAGCATTCAAATCCATTATTTGTTGCTCTCAGGTTGCTATCCCTGAGATATTTTTTGCATTCAAAGTATTGAGAATATTCTATTTTAGGAGTGGCAATATACCAAATGTCTCATAAATGTAAATATTATGTTCGAAATGCTCATAATTTTCTAATGCCTAAACCAAGGGTAACCAAATACAAAAAATCCTTTTTCTATATGGGACCAAAAATATTCAATTACCTACCCGAAAAAATACAGAAGGTTTAAAACCCGCAGAGAGTTTTTGAAAATAGTCAATGAATGTCTATATATCCAGCCAAATATGGAAAACTTTTTTTTGAATATGTATCTTTAATTTATGTCTAAGATTTTTTTATTGTACTGCATTAGGTTAAAAAAAACCGTTATAGATGGCAGTGCATTTTTTTTGCTATGATGGTGGCTCAATTCAGGTCAAGCACCTTGGACACCACCTAAACTTTCAAATTTATTTTTTGTGCGTGTGTTGTAAAGTTGTATATTTCAATTTGGAAGTAAATATAATATTATTATTATATTATTGTAACTCACCGGCCTCCATCAGACGAAAACTCATGGAACGTTTGATGAGACACTCATTTGCATAAATAGCCATTACTGTGTACATATAATCATTACTATATTCTTTTTTTATTGCTGTATCATGCATCTAGCAATATTCCTGTTGTAATTGCAATGTGCTCCAGGAAACCAAAGTGTTCCAAAGCAAATAAAATTGATTTCCAAGGTAGCACCTCGTAGAGATGTATTCGTTCCTCTTCCGGACTCATTCCTTTCGTTCTCGTTCACCAATAGGAACGAATTAAAACATTCGTTCGTTTTTTGGTGAGTGAGTTGTTTACTCTCGGGAATTCTCTGGAAAAAGTTTCTTTTACAACAAATTACTGAAGGTGTTTTTTTTAATTCGTTAGCACTAATTCGACAGATTCTGCCAAAATCCATGTTTAAGATTCCATAATTAAATTACCCCACCCTTTTTTTTATTCCTCAATAATTACAAATACTAATCGATTTTGCATGCTTTCAGCATTAAATAATTCTTCTTGAATTGAACAGGTTGGGCTTAACTGTGTTTAATATTGGAGAAAAAAGTTCAGTATCATTCATAAACCTACCTCCGGAAAACACATTATAGAGAAAATAAGACGTAATAATAATGGAAATGTCTACAGAAAGGTAAATCCAAGCTTATTCAACCATTTGGGTTTCCTTTAATTTAGTTTCATAGAATATACATTGGAATTGGAAGCGAAAGTCTTTTTCTTACGAAAAAGCACTTCATACTTTTTATGATTATGAGCATAATTTTTGTCATTTGTAAAAAAATGTTTAAAGTGAGTTAAAAGCATTATTTCCTTTATTTTCCTCTCATTCCTCTTGAGTCATTTCGGTCCTTCGATTTCTTTCTTTCCTTCGTAACCTTTGAATCCTTTCGATACTTATACGTTCCTTCTAATCCTTTCGGTCCTTCGATTGCACTCGTTCATTTGAGTCCTTTTCGTTCCACTGGAACGAGATTTTGTCAACCTTCGGACTCGTCCCGAATCGTTCCTATCATGGATTCGTTCCTTTGGAACGAATCGTTCCAGAACGACCCATCTCTAGCACCTCGGGGAAATGACGAATCCAGCTCCTCTGTTGACGCCAGTCGTCACTCCTTCCGCCGCGTAGTCTACTCAGTTCAACGTCTCCGAGATTCTGGTTACCGAACAGACCATTTCAGTGATATCGAACTTAAAGTAACTGAGACAACTAATTGCCGAGATACCATAACATTGTGCTTCCAAGTAAAATTATTGATTTGAACTATCAATTACAATTAGTATAAAAATAATTAATAAATAATTAACTAATGATTAATTAATTACAATTAATTAATTATTAATTATATTTTATTAGTATTTATTTTGTATAATTATTATATTATTATATATTATTTTATTATTATTAATCCTCTCGCGTACATTTAATGCTAACCCCTCCCGCTTTGACAATTTGACTCTTTCGGATTCTGCCAAGCTTGGATCAAGAGGTGAACGGGGAGGGGGGAGGAGCACTTGGGGAATTTTTGAAAACTCTGGAGGGAGGTCACCGGAAAACGGGGAGAGCCGGAAAAAGGAGGGCACAGGAGAGTGAGGTGGAGCGCAGGGGAGAGGCGGACTCCTCAAGTGATACGCCCCTGGGAATTAAATCGTCCATGACGTCATTTTACATCAGTGCTTTATGGTCTAGGACTTTTTTTTTGAGAAAAAAAAGACCCCGGAATCAAAAAAAAAAAATACCACCCGCCATTTTTTTTGCCAGAATGTCTTTTTTTTTAAGGTAATGGAAAGGACCTCCCATATCGTGATTAAAAATAGAGGTGCAACATTTATTCGTATATGCAATTTGGGCGAATGTTACTTTTTTCGAAACATTAGACAAACTGTGACTCACAGGGAGGCTGGGATGCCCAGATAATTTGTGCGTAATAAAAAATACCTACAAGATGCGACTTTATAATTGATATTTTTAAATATAAAAAAATATATCATGGTTTCTACAGGTCATAAAGGGTGTTTTTTATTTTGAAAGAGTGTTTATTAACCAATTTTCGATGCTTTTATTTAAAAAAGCTTAGCATAAAAATAACAAAGTTACAATAATTATTTTTATAGTTCAAAATCATACCTTTTTCCATCGCGATAATTGGAATTCTCCATTTGCAAAAATCAATTGTCTTCTTTTCTAAACACCTTTCTGTCTGACCTTTAATGTTAAAAATGTCCATTTGTGGAACCACCCCGAGTGAAAACGTCCCCTAAACAATAGGATAAAGTTTACAAGTTTTGCCCCTGGCGGGAAAAAACAATTACTATTCTCCTAAAACTATCGGGCTCCTACAATGGCTCTCTTTTTGCACGTTCTTAGAGTATTGGAAAACTCACAGCTTTTGAGATAAGTTAATCGAATTTCAATTAAAAATTTCAAAGTATTAACATTTAAAGAAAACTTCAATTTTGCATGTTTTTTTTTGCAAATACGTGTAATGGTATCAGAATTGAAATTTAGGAACTCGCATTTTGTAGGTATCGCATGCTGTACCACAATTTTTTAAATCACTAGGTGAGAGGCCTTTCCTATTACCTTTTCCAGGATACAGGGTAGGAGGTGAGCTATATAGAGGAATTTCTAATTAAAGTTTTAAACAAATAAGTAGCACTGAGTAAAATCTAATGTCTAGGAGATACTTTAAAATTGTAATTTAATACAGTATGTATTATTTATTACAGCATCTCTATCTCTATATAGCATGTATATTCAATTACTGTAGTTCATTTCGATAGTTTTTTGTTTATTTCCAGTCTAATTTGCCGAATGCTTTCTCTGAATGCACGAATTCAATAAACGTTGGCTAGTCTTTCTCTCATCTCTTCTCGAATTGGAGGCCTGGACTAAGGATAGCTACTCTTGTCTCTCTCTACTTTTTCTAAATCCAAACCTGTTCTTCACCTAAATAACACACCTCTTCTCTTTGTATTTATTTCTATATTACATTTTTCAATGCCAACATTCCAGCATTTTTATGACTTCCAGTGCTGCTTAATCTAGCCTTCTTTGACAGGAGACCCTTCGTTTCGTTATCAAATCCTGACTTGATATTTGGGATCCTCACACCAATAACCTCGTCTTTGCCTTCCAGTAATTTGCCATGGGCGATTGTATCTAATATGAGTGTACGCATTTTCCCATTTACCTAACCTGTTATTAACGTACCACTAGCCTGAATTATGCATCAAATTTCTTATTTCTATTGCCTCTAACTGATTCACTATTCGAAATTCCCCACCGAAGATCCAAATAGGGGACAACTTTACCTCCAAAGTATTTATACTCACCTGCATACTTCGAGTACTATCGCTCATTTTCCTTGAGTGATTAATCCGACAATTGTACACTCGCCTGTATTCCGTAGCAACTGATCGCAATTGATATAGACATCGACCCATAGAGTTATAATAATATGTAGAGCGAGTGTTGGCCACTGCGCATTGTGCAATCATGTAACTTAAGGTCACGTGACTCAAGGCAAGATGACGTTTATGTCATGGTTACACCACGGGTTACACCTTTTGTTTATTTATCTATATTAAGAGTTCCTCGGGAGTAAAATGCCAAGTGAGTAATCTTTTCAGAGAATAACTTGATCATAATCCAATAACAGGAACCACCATATAAGTATTTAAATTGAATATTAATTTTTTGTTGTTTTTTCATGGTTTTCTTTCGTTGTATAATCCACGTTAGGAATAAATATACTTTGTACTTTTCCACAAATTTTATTTATTCAGAGATTATATACACAGAGTATAATTATTCCTAACATGGATATATACAATTTCCACGAAGTGAAGCCTGATACCGTTTATTATATTCATTGTATAATATTCCCGCCATGAACATAGTAAGACTTTGTTGTCACAATGTTTACTAAAGTTCTGTGGTACTTTTAAAATGGCAAATTAGTGATTTTCCCGTTTGTATGTGAAACCCTGTGCTCCTTAAATTTTGAATTTGCGATTACAGTGTACGGCAATAAGTATGTTTAATGGTTCGGCGTGTAGTATTAAATTAATGTTTCAACCAATCGAGTGCCACCGCGGAAAATCACGTGATTTCATTGATGGAACAGCTTTCTCTCTACTGCGCAGGCACGAGGTTCACTCTACCTAATTACAACTCTATGCATCGACCTACCATCCGCAATCTGGTGAAAGCACGTCATCAAAACAGCTATACAATTTCTAATGCGGAAATAAAGCACAAAACTCCATAATTTCTCATTCTAAATGCCATATTTTATCATATTACACATATTCATAGTGACAGGCTTTCTTCTAACAAGCTTAAAATTTTATCATTATGAACTCATTCATACGATAGAGAAGCCCTTTACAACGGGGCAAATTTTGATTGCGTACGGCTTGTAACCTGCTGACGAGAAAAAGTTTATTTAAATTTTTTACAACAACTTCTATTATTTTACTATAAAGTTAATTAGAGTTGGCAAACCTATTGACAAAGAATTTTTCCAGATAATGATAAAGTTAGATCCCAATAAGTATCTCTATTATGGTTTTACAGAGTTTTGATTTTTTCGGTTTGTCCAGGAAGGCGAAAAAATGAGCAATTTATTTATTTATACCCTAATGAAATTTCAAGAAAAGGCAATAGCAAAGTCTTGTCTTATGCCATATCATGGAAAATAAAACAAGTTAAACATTAGTATGAATTACGTTGAGATTTTTTGGTCGGTTTTCTTGTAATTGAAGTTTAAACTCGGGTATATATAATTTTTATTCCGATATTGGTCACACCATGCGAGCACCCCCTAGTTTGACTCTCACCACTTCATCTTCTTTCCCTAATCAAGGATGTGTCACCAGAATAATTAAAGATTCAAGAGTCTTTTTTTATGTTTACAAATATATTTTTTGTACTCATAGAAGAACATGTCTTTATCGGCAGTGACAGAGGTACTGATACAGTTCCTACGAAGGGAGCTAAAACATTCACACCTGCATGTATTTTATGTCACTTTCTGGTACATTTTACCAGAGAATGTCCTCTTACTTGAAGACTTTAAGGGTTGGTGATGAATGTCAATCCTAATGAATGGGAAACCCATGCGTATAAACCGATTGAAAACCAAATGTGGTAAAAAATCTGGCCAGGAGCAGTTTCAGAATGGCATATATTCGTCCGCTAATATACGCCCCCACGGATGCATAAGATTATGATATGACAGCATGATTTATACCTCAATTTTAGGTGGGTATCGCGTTTTCCGAGTCAATACCGTGAGACATGTCATTTATGTAACAATAAATCTGAATATTAACCTATGCATAGAGATAATCAATGGACTTATTTGTCAGAATATCCTAATACTAAAATAAAAATTATAATAATTCAGGGATAACATCAATATTTCCATCATAAACCATGTCAGTTGTTAAGAATTTGGAATATAAATTCGCTCGAAATGGAATGAGTTTAACCATATGGGACAACGGTTTAGCCGTCATAATCATGTATAAATTACATTATTTATAAATAAAGACAAACAATTACGCAAATCAAATGAGTTCAAATGAAATGAAATTCACACATTTTGTAATCCTGAATATTACGATCTTTTGTCATTTGTCTCACATGCAGAAACGACGGGAAACATACTCCCGCATCGATTTCGCTGAACGGATTATTTCTGGGATAAATTTCCTTCTTCGCCAGATCTAGAGTCTATTTAATTGTTATCTCACGTCTTAATCCAAGAGAACGGTTTGATATTAGTTCTGAGGAGGGGAGCTCAGTGGAATCAAACGCATTGGGGGATCCCGGAGATACATCGTTACTTTATATTAAGGACTTTGGGGCACGCTTATCGTACACATTTAGATTTAAGATTACTTTCTACACTAAATGAAAACTGATTGAAACTTCTACGAAGAATACTCAAGTTTCACGCTTAATTTATAGATGACAAATAATTGTTTATTTTCTTTTTTGAAATTCATTCCGCAATAAAATTATTAATATTTCTTCGAGTTAACGATAACAATGAGTTTTATTTTGGTTGGTGTCTAAATATTACGGCACTATATTGAGGATAATGAGGAAACCAGTATTTCAGGAATCCTCCAGTTATACGGTGATTTTATTTTAATATAATATGGTCCCATTCTCTTTCTGTTATGTTCCGCGTACACCTACATATCTTGAGATGGTTATGTTTCACCCACTTTGCCATAGGCGTTTCCATGCGAGACTGAAGTGGACCTTAAGACCGAAGGTATAGGCTTAAGTCTGGTCTGAAGGAGCCCGCAGCAAAGTGGATGAAACGCTATCCCAAGAGTTCATTTTGGAGGAGACCCGAAGGTCTCTGAAAACCATTTGTGGGCACCGCGAATACTTACGTCAAAAATTAAAACTAATATGATCGTCTGAGTTAAAATACTTGAAATAGAATTATCTGCACGTCATCTTCATCAATTGGAACTTGTTCGTTATCACTTTTGGGATTACTATTCTTATAATATTCTGTTCACATCCGAAAGGGGGGAAGTGGGAACACTTACCGGAGGATTCGTCGGGGCTATCCCTCTTTTCCTCCGTTGCCTGTTGGGTGTCGTCCCGACGAATGAGTGCTCTCTTATCTTCGCTTGAAATTTTAAATTCTGCTATACCAAGGTCTCACTGCCTTTCCCTCCCATCCCTCCGGCAGGTCATCTCCCTTGACCGCTGACATCATCATTCACGAGTACAAACCACAAATTGCCACCAGAATTTTTTAATTTTTCATTACAATATTAGAAGAAATCAACAAAGTTCAACTGCCTACAACTTTATAAACCACAAATTTCCCTTTCCACGTGGTGAAATTGTTAAAATTTAGAGTCAATGACAGACGAAAATCTCGCTTTGGCACCAACTTCATGAAATATATGCGAAACTGTGAGGCAGACACTGCTAAACCCTCTTTCCTTTGCAGACTATCCCCTCCGAACCTTATATACATATAATGATCTTAACATAGGGATAATAAATTTTAAAAACTTTGCCCTTCCGCAAATAAATAAATATTTTCTACCGTGAACAGTTTCGATACTTAGTGTCATCTCCCGCCAGAATATGACACTTAATTTCGAAACTGGTCGTGCAAAAAAATATTTATTTTTTGTGGAACGGCAAAATTCTTTGTCACACCTATTATCGCCATGGAAGAGTTCCACCAAGTGGCGTCTGCTACGATCGTTCAAGAACATGGATTTCTTGATCCTGGAGAATTTCACTACTTTCACTTTATTATTATCAATATTCATCCCAAACCTTTCGCATCGCTCCTATAAAGCCATACAAGAGTTATAAAATCCGTTTTGGGTCAGTGACTAAATAGGGCTTGGGTCATTTAGGATTGGAATTCCCATAATGATCCTCCCCCCCCCCCCCCCTACCCTCTATAAATCGCAAATCCAATTCTTCCCATGCCTCCGTCACCACTCAACACACTTCGAGTAGGATCAATTAAAAAAGTAGGAAATGCGATACGGACTGCCCTGTCAAACTTCTTTCAAAACTGTAGAAATTCAATTCAATTCATTTTGTTTATCCAGCCATTAGTTGTTTACAAATATAGGACACGTCAATGAGTAATATGAAAATCATAAAATAAGTCAAGGTGACAAACAATCAATTATTTGTGAAGAAATTCCTCACTCGAATAAAATAAATTAAACAGCAGAAGATGTTCCTGCAGTTTACATTTAAAAAGTGACATGTATTTGTGACCCTTAAATTCAGAAGGAAGTTTGTTAAACAGCATTAGGCCCATATGCCAAGGGGCATGATGAGCGTATCTTATTCTCACATATATTTGATGTAGATCTGAACAGCCTCTTAGAAGCGATCTTAGAACATGGATCTTAGAAGCATCGATTCATGGATTGGGGTAATTGGAAATTAGAGATTGAGCAGAACAAAATGTGGCAGAATCCCTGAATCACCCACTCACCCAAAAAAAACTCCCAAGTTTTACAACAACGAGGCGACTCCATTCAATTCCCTTAATCGATAAATTTACTTGTCAATGGTGAGAGAGAGCGAGAGAGAGCATGGACAATCAATAAGTATATTACGGATTCATTTTTCCAAATCGTTTCAAATATTCATATATTTCAAGAGAGTATGGGAATAATTCAGTGCTATTACATGTTAAGATTCTTGTGTTTGCGAACTAATGAGCCTAATTACACCTTAAGCCCTGGCGATGGTAGGGATTGTTAGGTGACACATGTAAACTTTATACTTATCTTCCAATATTTGGCAACAAACAATTGGAATCGATCAATTGTAGTCCTAGTAAAATATTTAACATTAATAATTCATTGATTTACAATCGAAAAGATATTTAAGAGTTCCAGAGAGAAGGAGCTTGAAGCCGGTCATGTGATCTTGAGGTAACCAATAGGAGCGCGGGTAGGGGAAATCCCTCTTCTAGAGAGCTCAGTCTTACTCTGACTGTAGTCGTGTAAAGATCTGCTCTGTGCTTGCTCAAACTGTCATTCATTGTCGCTTGGACTTTGATAGACTTAAATAATGTTAAATTGTAAATAATATTTATTCTGTATTATTCACTATACATTGTCCTTCTGTGCATTGAATTATGTTACAACTAATCAAATCCTCGCGTCAATTGACGCCAGGATTTAAATGGTTAGTTACGTTACGCAACTTAAGTTATTCGCCTAAGTACCTGTTCTTATATAACTTAGGTATTGACCTAGATTCGGCAACATCTAACTGTAGTTCGTATCTCGCCCATCTCACAAATTTGCCCTCTCTCGCGAGAGCAAGTGGGAACTGACGGAAGCGGCCTAAGCCTCACACGCCAATACATTTGAAAGGGCTATAGGCAAATGCCACTTTTGGAAGAGGTTTCAAGGAAATATTTTTTTTGTAGTTTTTAGTCCTTCACACGATTGGTCCATGGAAAAACAATCCAGATAAATTTTGTCTACAGGGTTGTACACCGCGTGTGGTCATTTTGCTCTGAGTCACGCGGAGCACAACCCGGAAGACATTCTTCAAACTCATCTCGCCGCGGAAGATTTCATAGGGAATCCAGAAAAATGCTGTTTTTTCAGGGCAATATTTAGATTCTGAGGAAATTAGTAATATTATTTTATTCACCCTCTTCACCAGAGTAAACTTTGATGATTGCACTCATCCTAGGGGTTAGGGGTGGAATAAGGGACCATCTAGTCTCAATCTTGCTCCATTAAGGAATTTTATAGTTATTATTATCCTCTCACCAGCCATTGATATTTCTCCTTCTAACCGTCTAGGCAACTATCTCACGCCGTTATCGTGAAGTAAATAGATGACCGGTTTGTTGTCCAGGTTATTTATTGTTTTACTACGTGGAGGATTCGCCGTTCGTGTGTCTGCCTCCCCACCTCATGGGCCACACCCACTACCCCCCGTCCCCCTCCTTCCTCCTCTCCGACTTTCCAACCAATCATCCCCTTCCAACTCCGACCGGATCTCCGTTGAGTTCGTCGAAGGCTGCCCTGGTGAGCGGGAAGGTCTCCCCTCGCTGGGTGAAGGCCCCCTTGAAGTCCTCGAAGTCGACGTTCATGATCGCAACCCCCGCCATGTCCTTCTTCAGGACGAACTGCGCCTGGGAAGTAAATGGCGGAAGCGAATCAGGTAGGGCGGAGCGTCGCTACGAAATCTTCAACGCTTTGACTCGCTGTGTCGGCATTGCACCTACTGCATGTCCCTAGCAGCCCATAATCGCAGCCTCTGCAACTAATGTCTCTTCCATGTCCACGCCACCCCTGCCTTCCTTGACATCCAGCAGGGGGGGAGGATAAGTTCCAGAGATTTATTTATTTATTTTATTTTATTTTATTTTATTTAATTTATTTAATTCAATTCTATTCCATTCTATTCCATTCTATTCCATTCTATTCCATTCTATTCCATTCTATTCCATTCTATTCCATTCTATTCCATTCTAT
>WURS02422258.1:0-16708 GCA_011762765.2 Rhinocypha anisoptera
GACGGAGTGTGCCAAGCAGCGGACGTCAGCGGGGAGGGCTTCAGGTGACTGGCGTGCGGACGTGGGGGGGGGGGGGGTGGCACGGAGGGGGACTCGAGTCAGGAAAACTGAATCTTTGAATGAGTCTGTCGATTGACTCTCTTGAATCTGTCGGCGAGTCCTTCCAATACTCTCCGGGACGTGAAATTAAAAAAAATTCTGTTTCGCCCTAGTTTGAATAACTTATTCCTAGGAAGAAATGCAGTTGCAAAAAATACATATGAATGCATTTTCAGAATATGAGGTTTAAGGAAGAAAAAGAGCTAATTTCGTTAATTCAAATTAGATTTTTTATTAACATTTCACAGATTTCGACAATTTGTTAGGTAAACTCCCGAAAACTAAGTAGCGGTAATACAAAAATGAAGAGTAAATTAAAGTCTTCGATTACTTTATCTTGATGGTAAAGTGCAACAAAATAAAATCTAAGATCGTTTTATAGGTAGAAGACCTCGAAGATGCCACTACATCCTTGGAGATAACTATAAGCGTGCTTCTATACATCATCCATTACTGCGTAAAGTGGAATGTTGATTCGGGTTTTAATAATGTCGATGGGACGCCTTTCGGCTCCTATTTTTTTGGAAAACAAGTTTCCAGTTTACTGATAGTTTTCATACAAAACACTGGGATTGACTTCAAGGAAAATAGGAGAAAAATGTGTTTACTCGCAATGAAAAAAATCTCATAAATCTTAAGGAAATCACTGTCACGAACATAATTTGATCGGGAAATGGCAGTGGCGACTTTCTTAAGCAGGAGCAGTAGCTCTTTTCTTCTGTTTATAGAGCAGGACCATATCACGGCCGATCTTATCAAACGTATTGGTTATTTGGACACCAATGTGGCAGGACTACGAGCATAAAGAAAAAGGCGACTCATTACGAATTGAATGAAAAACCACCAAGAGGATACAGCTTAAACTTGTGACCAAAAACTATTTAATTGGGGTCAAACTCACGGCATCGAACTCCCCAAGGAATAGAAAATGGCTTCCGATCTGAATGTTTTATCACCAGGGCTTTATCGCTCCCGTTCAGTTATCTAAAAAGAAGTATGTTGGAAGACACAGGTTGACTGGGATTCCACGACGAAAAATGGGATCACTGGAGGAGATGAGGCTAGAAGTAGAAGGATAAGAAGAACTGGGCGCGCGCGCGCGCGAACAACGCGTTTTAACAACGAACGATGACTGGTTGAAGCGAATTAACTAACACGCTCTGGGAAGGGAGACGAGAAGGGAACTGGGGGGAGGGTGGGGGCAGAGGATATGCCTACACCTGGCCCCCGCTAGAGAGAGAGGAGAGGTACCCTCCAAGGGGGCGGTGTGGGGGGGAGGGGAGTGAGATTATGGGCTTCCGACACGGCCGGGCGCCCCAGAATGGGCCATGCTGCAGGATTTCTGCACATTCGCCACGACTCGTATCCTTCTCCCCCCCCTGAAGTGCGACTCGCTGATTTTCCGATCGCCTCGGATCCTCCACAGAGTGCGAGGAGGAGGAGGGAAGGCGAGTCGAGAGAGAGAGAGAGAGAGAGGACGCAGTCACGCGGGACGACGAGCTGGACCCACCCCTCACGAGCACGTTAAGGTAGGCCCGCAAGGACTGACTGGCGGAAGTCGACCGGTGTGGGCTCGAAGTCGCGAACGATTAACGACGGCACAAAAGGGTTCTCTATAATACAAAAGGGCTCTCTTCCGGTTGGCCTCAACCTGGGCACCACCGGAGGGCTTCTTGGCGAGGTACCCACCTTGCTTAACTTCCTCCTCACCCACAAGTGCGTATCCGTGCAATTCATCGCCCGAAATTTTTCATTCCATTCCTCTTGATTAACAGTTACTTACGCACTCTCGTTATTAGTGCTAAAATCAATTGGTTCATAATTAAATTTCAGTTGGCACCTGAAGTTACATAGAGTATTTTGTTTAGTTTCTAGCACTTTTATCTTTTTTTCACCTTTGATAAAAATCCATCGTAACATTCTAAAAGCGTGTTTGCATCTAAGACGAATCATATGAACGCCTTCGTAGGACTAACCCTTTACAATGTTGCTTGAATTGCTCACAGTTTCCAAATCCAAGTCAAGTAAGTCATATTCAAGTGAAATTTGGCAGCAAATAAGTAATCAGCAGATGCCTAGCACCCTCTTATGAATGTGGAGGGTCACTGTTTTTCTGAGGAAAAGCTTCTTGGTATTTTTAGAGATGCAGGATGAGTCTTTTTGTCACTAGATGTCACATGCTTGGTCAGAAATGATTAATAATGTAATGGGGTAACAAACTTTTCATTTCCACACATAGATTTATATTTGGAAATGCATTGTAGTTTATTTTACCCCATTATAATCATGGCATTCCTCACGGTAGAGCTGGAAAGGGTTTCTTTTGCTTAGTTGGGAACCTTGCCACTTTACCTTGGTAGTGCATCATATTCGAGGTTTGACTCTCCCAAACATATTCTTCTTTAGGATTACATCCTGTACAATCGGTCAAGGAAGACAATCATCCTCTGAGTTAGTAGATGCACAGTATATACAACTTTAACAAATCACAAAGTAATTTGAATGTTATTATTTATAGTTGAAACTTTTTAGGATGAATTAACATTTTTTAAGAATTTCAAGGTTTATATACAAGAAGTCATATGATTTCTGATGCAAATGATTATTCACCATATACTGTCCATGATATTTTAACTCTATTTTTAGGAATTATATCAATAGTTGTTAAATATTGATGCAAATATGAATGAGTGAGTCTAGTAGAAAATTATACAGGCAATCTCAGAACTTAATAGCAAAAACAGTCACTTAAGTTGAGACTTAGTTTAGTTGCAAGTAGGTCTTTGCTGGGAGAAGATTCTGTCAGAAAAAAATATACTTCAGCCAGTCAATATACAATGCTTAATAATTGTGGAAATTTTGCATAATTATTAGAATGCAGGCTGAGTTTGACATGTTAAAACTTTCTAATGCATGTATAATTACTATTCTGGAGAAATCGGTAATTTTAAGAATTACTGGATAAATTGAATTTGCTGTAGCTGAATAATTCCATCTAATATTTTGAATAATTGTAATGATTGATGAATGATAATGAAAAATGTATTAATGATAATAACCACAAAAAGGCAATGTGGGAAGAATTCAATTACTGAACTTAAGGCACAGTAGAAGTCCGCTATAACTAGAGCTGATAAATGACGAAAAATATCTCGTTATAACGCACACTCGTTATAGCCGACGGTCATTTAAATTTGCCTCTTTCAGCATTTATAACGGCACCAAAAGTAGGCGAGAATGAGCCATGAAGTACTTGTATCAATCCATCCGCAAATGCATTGAAGATAGATCGTTTCATTAAAAAGATTTTAAAATATTGTCAACAAAAGTCATGCACTCGTAACTAATGTACGTCACGCATATTATCTTTGGCAACATTTCGTGAACAATCAAAGATAAGGTATGGCCTGCAGTTAACAATTATGATTCCATAAATAAGAGGAGGGTCGAAAGACTTGCTAATGTCAACACAGACAAATGGTCTTTTCCTATATTGTCTACAAGTCTAGCTCACAGCTCCAGATGTTCTTTTATTCCGATTGATCGGCCATAGTGAAGATCATTTAAGCCTTTTAATGAAGATCATCAGCAAGGTCATGAATTTTACTTCCACAGAGAGTTTATTACATATGGCTACCATTGAATAGTTATGTCCCTTCAAACCTGATTTCATTGTTTTTATATGAATATCTTGTTTTACCTGGTCTTAGTTTAGCATGTAAGTAGGTCTTAGTAGCAGCATTAGGTCTTTGTTTAGCATGTAATTGTGTTCATGATTCTCCCACAATACCTTTTATTGCCTGATAATCATATTCCAACATAAAACATTTTTTCCTAACTAATTTCTCAAATCATTTTTGTTTTTCAGAGTTAACTACAAAAGAAATAATTTTTTTATTAGTGCACATTATCTGTTTTTTATGCAAACACATATTTCATTTGTAATAATGTTTCATTATTTTTCATGTACCAAATAAAGTCATAAAATAATTTAATGCAATCATCATGGGTTATCAATTCGAGTATTGGTTTGTAGAGGCTCTCCAAAATACCCTGTCCTCTGCTCATTCCCTCATCTTTGCACCCAAATTCACTCTTATCTGCTTCTCAGTCTCTCTCGCCTTCCTATGTAATTCTCCCCCTTTATATTTTCTTCAATTATTAACTTCAATCAACTAATGTGCCTTAGGATATGTCCAATTGTTCATCCTCTATTATCCTTTTCTGGTTTACCCTCTTCTCTACAAGTATAGCTATGCAATCTACAAATTACAGCATGCATATATTTTCTCAATGTATTTGTATGCCTACTCTTTTTTTACTTAAATTTTATTGAATGAAGACAAAGTTTCTTAACTGATAAAAATGTTAACCATCGACTTGTCTTAATGTCAAGTTGTCTATAATATAAAATATTTTGAAACATAATAATAGGTAATAATTTATTTGACATTAAACACAAAATATGTGCAATAGTATTTAGCAATTACATACAATATGGGAAATACAATATATAGGAAAATACCAATACATGAGTAGACAAAGTACTCATACATAAATATATACAACACAATTAGCAAAGTTAGAATTTAACATCAATATTCTTATAGCAATATAGTCCGTGCTGCCTTAAGTTTATTGTCAGAATTGGAGATATATTCACAGTTAGCCACTCTTTTGGCTAGGGTTACTTGCTGATTGTTCTCTTTTTGAGCATTGGTAAGAAGATTTTTGTTTGGTTCATTGCTGTTAGATCTATATAATTTATGGGAATAAATTACTTTCTCCTTTAGTTGGAGAATCTTAGGAATGAAAGAGGTAATCTTAGCAGTTCTTTTACCAGAACTTAAGAACTTCTTTGGGAAACAGCTCGAAGAGACCCATAAATTCTGTAAAGAAGAGTTTGAAATTTTCCTCTCCGTTATTTTTTAAAAATGAGAACAAGGTGATATTAGAGTAGAATATCACGCAATGCGTCGCTATTCCTCCGAAAAATTGCAAGAACATTTGCGAGAACACATGCACCATGTAAACACCCTTTATTCAGAAATTCATTCAAGTTCACATTCACGGTTGTTGATTGAACCCGCGAGTACATGCACCTTGTAAACACAGCTTTACAGGATAGCCCTCTTAAGCATGTGCATCAGCATACATCCTTATGTAAATAAATATTTATGCTTTGCGGTGTGTCAACTTAAGACCCGAAAAAAGTTACCAAATTATATAATAGTATTAAGGCTATAATGATACGTAGTAGTGTAGCCAACGGGTGTGGGCGTATTCTGCTAGGCTACCGCTCATTCCAGTTAGTTGCACATATGACTCGGAGATTGCGATAGGATTGCACCAATGCTCCGAATGCTTGACTTGCAACCACGTGCAAGTTAACCTAAAGCTATCATGGCGACTAGCATTAAGAAACACTGGAGTCAAGTGAAGTTACGTTGTTGGAGCAATTAGAAAACGTAAATACATACATACGAACTAAAATGAACTTGATTTTTTTATCTTCGTCAGTAAAAGCAAAAAAATGCGTGAATGTAAAAAAACATGTTATTAATTATTTTCGTGCAGGAAGTATTCGCATAGAACTTGACTTACTCATTTCCTCCGGAAGCGAGTATTTGATTGACTTTGGTCGGACGTGGATTGACGCACTTCAGATATTAGAAGCACACCCCACGTCCCATCGTTTACCGGATGGGCAACTCCGTTGTTCTCTTACCTTGTGCATAGAAGCTTGGTGCTATTTCCGGTTTTCCGTGCCACCAACGCTTTTTGATTTGTTCTTTTCAGAACTTTCATCCTTATTTTATCATATTCATTATCATTCGCACCCTTATAATCATCTATTCATTATAATCATTATCACCTCTTTCGCACGAATTCTGGGATCTTACATATCACAACGTGGGTCAGCCGATATTTTCAATATGAATACACCAAGGCGTCGTAAGGTGTTTCTGGACCCAAACTCTCGCATATCCATCCAGATCAAAGAGAGGGTATAATGCAAGGAGTGGTCGCACACGAAATATCAATTCCAACGGATTTCCAAGATGTAAGTGCTTCTTAAGGGCATGGATCAGTCTTACAATAATTCATTTACCTCGAAAATATGTGGTTTTGGTAACATATTTTTGGTGACTAAATATTTACTATTTTAATTTACTAGGTCAAAACGCAGTGGAAAATAATACGGCTGGCGATGGTGGAAGGGGATCAACCGAATTTGACTTCTGGTAACCCTGTTGATCACACATCTGAGGCTATGCATTACCCACGGATTGCAAATGACTGCTGACGTCCACGATGGTATGTGTAATCACATCATTTGTTATTTTATAGCAACCGACTACAGGTAGTACAGGCCTGTCAAATTTGAAACTTCTTTTTAAAAATCTGTTCATGTAGACCAGAGGTCTCCAAACTTTTCAGTCCGAGAGCCGCATTCTGCAATATACACGTAGATTTCCGTTATTTTTTCCGCGGGCCGCAGTTTGATCCTGATGTGGACTTAATACTTTGCAAATTATATTTACCGTAAACAGTAATTAAGCTACTGCGTAAAATAAGTAGCTTACTGTGATGTTTGTAGTCAGTATTTTAAATTAACCTTGTGCATTTTATAAGTCAAAAGATATCGTATAAACCAATCGGGTTCTTCGTAATTTAAAACCATATCAGTGGGTGAAAACACGCATGGTATACTTTATGTAAATGTACATTTGATATCAGAAGTTTGATTTGTACTTGATTCCTATAGTGCTATGCAAAGTTTTTACAGAAACCAATGGTGCTTTTAATCCAATTTAACATCCTTTGGTGTGAGTTCTTTATTTTTATTTTAGTGTTTCAAAGTGTTTGGTGTGAAAGTGGATTTTAACTTGTTCTGTACAACTATTTAATTGAACACTTCTCCCTGGGATTGCAAATACTGCTCTCATAATCAAAGTATTCTCAAACCATGGTAGAGTAGCATGGTTTTATTGAAGCAATCGTGACATTGTGGAACTGTTTCATGAAAAAAAAAGACATTTCATTTCCACTTTAAGTGAGACTTGATAATACTATGGATTATAGTGAAACTAGTCTTGTGATAAATCTCTGAAGTTGAAAGCAAAGTGTTTTTTATTCTTAGCATGGTAAAGTACCATCTTTTTTTTTACATCCTTTTTATTGTACTTTTCCAAAAGCCATCTCATGAGATAATATCCAAGGTGGAGCACACAAATTATTGTAAGCACACCAGGAAGGCCTGCATCACACAAATACTTGACTTTAATTAATTTTTTTTTAAATCAACCAAGACTCTTTCATTTTCTAACTTTCTATTTCCCTGTACAGTTGCTAATATTTCCTTTAATCCCCTTTCTGTACACCAGTTGAGGTTTTATATAGGTTTGAAAGTAGGTAATTTTTTTTTCAGGGGATCCGATGACTTCTGCTGGGGTCAGATGCCAGGATGAGGATAACCAGGCTATGAATGAAACTACTGATGTCGAAAGTGACAACCATGAAGATGGTTTACCTTCTGTGTTTAAAAAATTACAACATGCTGATGAAGTTATGTTTGCTAACCATGTGACTCGAACAGATGTTATATTCTTAATTTTAAATCTGATTTTGAGACATCATCTAACATTAAAGTGTGTCATTGACATTTTTAAATTAATTGACATGTTAGCAGGGAAGGAAATTTTACATTCACCGAGGTATTTTCTTAAAACACTTTGATTGGTTCAAGAAAGATACTTCTGTGCATATTTATTGCTGTAAATGCAAAAAAGTTAAGTCTTTCATGGGGTGTGATAACAGAAAAAGAAAGGTGAAATGTCCCACTTGTAGCAATAGTTCCACAAGGGATGAGTCATTTATCATTTTTGACATTAAAAGAGAATTGAGAAATTGTTTGAAAAGGGAGTCAAAAGCTGGCAACTTGCCTGTTCACACTTCATCTTCTATGAATTCTGGTCAATATTATCAAGAATGTGGTTTAAGCAGCCCAAATAAGTTGTCATTCAATTTGAATGTTGATGGTGCATCTATATTTAAATCATCTAAGAGAGCTATGTGGCCGATCCAGTTAATTATAAATAAATTGAGTGCCTCCACCAGGTTCAAGTCTCCTATTCTTTGTGGCGTGTGGTTTGGGAAGGGTGAGCCTCTAATGCAACTCTATTTGGGAACATTTTTGGAACAGGCAAAAAATATATGGGAGAGTGGCATAAAATGGAAGCTTGGAAATTTGTCTATTATTTCAAAATTGAGGCCATTTTGTTTTTGTGTTGATTCAGTTGCTCGCCCATTGATACTGAAATCAACCCAATTTAATGGGTATTATGGATGTAGCTACTGCCATCACCGAGGTGTTGTCGTGGGACATGCCATGAAATATCCACAGAATGTGAAAGAATATTCAATAAGGACTAATGATACCTTTTTACAGGATGTAGAGGCAGTGGAAAGGTGGGAAACTAAGTCAAGGGGCATCAAGGGCTCAACTGTCTTACAAAAACTGGATAATTTCAACTTTGTCTGGGGTCTGTCTCCTGACTATATGCATTGTGTGCTTTTGGGGGTAACCAGACAGCTGTTGGAGTTGTGGCTATCATCACCAGAAAAAGATATTTACATACGATCCCCGAAAGTAAAAGCTAGTGTAGATCAGAGACTGATGGAAATACAGCCTCCATCAGATATTAATAGGTTCCCTCGTCCATTAGGAGAAAGGAAAAATTGGAAAGCCAGTGAATGGAGGAATTGGCTACTTTTCTATAGCATTCCTTCATTGATTAATATATTGCCAGCCAAATACCTGCAACATTTTTCTCTCCTTGTTGAAAGCATCTATTCCTTGCTAAAGGAGGATGTCACATCAAGGGATGTAGAAACTTCCTACAACCTTCTGAATAATTTTGTTTGTGAAATGCAGAGACACTATGGTGAGGACTCAATGCCATTCTATGTTCATTTGCTGTTGCATCTAGCAGAATCTGTAAAAATGACTGGACCATTGTGGTGCACCTCAACTTTTCCATTTGAGTCTGGAATTTACAGTATTAAAAAAATGATAAATGGGCCCAGGGGTGTTCTGTCCCAGATAGGGAATTATGTATCTACCAAAAATTGCATTGATTCATTTCCATGTGTATCAGAAAGAAGTCTAAAATGTATTGATGTGCTCTATAGCCACGGGGGAAATAAAGCTTCAATAAAATTAGGGGATTTGAATCTTTTTGGTGGGGATGAACAAATTAATGAATACATGTCATTCCAAAGGATGGTCTTAAGGGGAACTGTGTTCACTTCATATGCATATAGGAGGTGCAAGACTAATGACTGTTATGTCAAGACAAATAATGGATTTTTTGGTAAGATTATGCAAATACTTGTGATGGATGGTTTCTGTACAGTGAAGCTAAAAAAGTTGTTTGTACATCCAATTTCAAGTGTGCATGTAAATCATATTTACAGATGTGTAGAAATGCCACAGCTGTACTGCATCTGACATCTTGGAAAAATGTATTTTTATTAGTATGGGCGAGTGGGATTATATATGTTTAATGCCCAATAAAGTTGAAATTCAGTAATGGATGTTCATTTTTTCTTATGATTAGCGTGATCCCATACTTAGCTAATTAATGGTGATAAAATAAGTTATACATTCATGATTGCTTATTCCAAAATTAAGTTAAAATTAACCACTTAAAGGATTTTATGAATTGTTTGTTTTTATAACAATCATTTTAATGCTTGACCACTCATTGATTCCAGTTCATTTAGTAAAAATGAATGATAACAGAAAAGACGAGTAGCAAAGGAATTAAATGCTTTTTCCCAAAATATGGTGTTATTGAGATGTTAACAATAGTTGAACGTAATGTATGCAATGAGTGGCTTCTAGTTAATACAAATAACGGTGCTGACAAGTTGCCTCTAGCTGTTACAAGTAATGTGTTGACGAGCTGAACAGAGATGGAACGAGTTACCTGCTTCACGATAATACAAGTACCGTTGATGACGAGATGAACAAAGATGGAATGAGTTGATTCTAGATTATACAAGTAACGTTTTGACAGCTTATTTACAGTTGAAACGAGTTGTCTCCAGGTATTTCTACTTGGAGAAAGAACTATCTGTATTATGGGAAGTCTATTTTCCAGGGTTGGTGAGTTAAAAACAAACCGTACGAGTTCAAGGAGAAAATCTGCTATTTGATTCAAGATGTTGTTCAACTGGATATAACTCGTTTTAACTTGTAATTTTCCACAGGGCACTTTCATCACGTAAGGAGAACCTCCCAGAAAGTGTTAATATAAAAAATAAAGAGGGTCTACAAGTTTAATGTCTGAATATGACTTTCATCCAACACCCCTACCTTCTTATGTGACACATTCTCAGGGAGAGCTTTGTGGAAATCTATCATTCAGGGAGTAAAAGAAGTAACTACTATTTCCACATGAATTTTTATTTGGTACAACGATGGTTTCATAGCCTTGCTACATCATCAGCTTCTATTATGCCCACTCACTTCATGAATCATTTCAAAACCTTACTTGTTCTTTTAATATTCAATCTGATGTCAAATTTACTTAGCACTTTTACTAGTCATTGAACGTGACTTATCAGATCACTCACTATTCAATTCTATCAAAGTTAACCTTCACCTCATAAAGCCTTCAAGGTAATTTTAGTTAATTCATCAGTTTAGTGGGCTCAACATATCCAACTTAATTACAAAATAATGGAAGGCTTGTCAGATGCTTTCTCAGCTCATGACTTCAGTAACAATTTCAACACTTGCTCTTGGCATTTTCGGGTCCTGCCTCTGTATATGTTGGCATGGGGTAACAACAGTTTTGCTAGCCATCCTGTTTATGTCTTCAATTCAAAGTGTTGAGGATCTGTTTCCATTGTCTTATATTGACTCCATGCATGGGTAGCCATTGTCTCTGTTGAAATTCATTTGCGATTTTCATATCTCTATGACCTCTCTGATGAACTTGGAATAATAGTTGCTCTCCTTAGATATTATTTTCGCCTCTTTGATTTTTATCCCATGGCCAACTTCACTCACTCCAATCATGTTCTGAAATGGCTGACAATCTGAACTGCTTTGGCTGGATGACTAAGTCTGTAACTGGTCACCCTTCGATGTTCTTTCATTTGTGTTCCCAAGGCTCTGCAGGTATCCCTGATGTACTATCTTATGCAGGAGCATAGTATTCTGTACATGACTAAGGATAACTCCTGTGACATGTCCTTGGGTTCAGGCAGAGCGCTAGCGATCTTGGTCACACAATTGAATCTTGTCAGCACGTCATGTTTCTTCAAGATACAGGCAATCTTTTTGGAGGTTTCCATGACTAATGGGATGGTGTAACAGGCTCCAGGTTTGGTGAATTCCTCTTCTCCCGTCTTTTCACTATATGGCAGGGATAATTTATTCTCCACCTTCGTGGTCCATTTCCCGACCATGTCAATGCTATAGCCTGGAGGATGAGGAATTTCTCCAGGGCCTAGCTGCGTCCTGCAAATTCATACCTGACCCTCATCTAAAATATAGTTATAACTCCTTGAAAGAGTTAACACATGTAAGATGATAATTTTCATTAAAAACGTTCATTAAATCCAAAGACATTAATTATAATAATATGTTTTAAAAATATCCTGCAATCCACTGCAAAGGTGTGGCAGGAGTGAGTGTGCTAACACCAGGCAATAATAAAACCAAAGATCTTTGAGAAATTTTGAAAAATCAATCAGTATATTTAATTTGCACCGAATTATGTTTCTGGCTTGTGAACCTCTTTTAAACAGGTTTCCATGATTGACTAGTTACTGTATATATAAGCATATTTCATTATAATGGAGATATTCAAATGTTCCCTGCTACCCAATCTAATCATAGATAGTATGGGCAGTTGGTTGACAGGTCATCCCATATTCAAATCTTTTTCCATCCCTATGGAATTTCAGATTCTTTATGGTTAATTTCTATTTAATTAATGCAACTTCTCCATCTGCCCTTGGCCCTTTCACACTACAGGCAAAATCTAAAGTCCTCTATGTTTAATTGTGCTATTGGGAAACTTTATAGGTCTCACGCAGAATTGGACATTCAAGCTCTTCCGGATGGTGGTTTAATTTTTTCTCTTCCATTGCTGGTTTGGTTGCTACTGAGAATAATGCACTATTGGCATCTGCACGACCATACCCACTTCCCGAAAGAAGAGTAGGCACTTATCGAAGGTGACTGGTGAACTTCTCATGGCAAAGTTGAGGTAGTAAACAGGAGGCTGGTACTGATACCTAGGTAACGATAAACCTTCTCTTGATCTGTGACTATGTACTGCGAAATTGTTGTGTCACCCAAGGAGAAATCTAGCTGATAGTAGCCATGCTCGCTTGAAGGGGTTGAAAGAATACAATTTTGTAACATCCACCGTTGACAGGCACTGTAGAAGCAGGCAGAGGATGATATCTGAACCATGATTATTCTTACCGGTGGTCTTTACCTGAACGGCCTTCACTTTCTCTCTTCTACAAATCTTTATCAAGAACAGTCCTCCCAATGGAATACATCTATGTGGTGGAAGAAATTATGGGTTCCGATGACCCCACATGCTCTTATCATTATTCTCATCAGGGTCACCCTTGTAAGGTTGATCGAATGAACAACCTGTCTCCACGATTTTATGTCTCTGGTCTGATATACCGTAGTAAGACAGGGTCTGCAATACTGAAATTATCTGTCTCAAATTTGCACAGTAAATTTAACTCAACCTAACATAAGTATATCAACGAGTGGCTCCCAACCTAATTCCTCTAAGAGCATCAATATACACTGCTATGTTGATCATAACAACGTTCCTTTAGGCTCTTTCGAAGAGTAGGAGCCAAACCAATGATACACCACGCAGGCGTACCGTTCTCCAGTGAGACGGATCTGCGTCGTATGCTGTTATATATTACATGGCAGCCATATTTTTGTTTGGTTTATGTATTGCATGACAGCCATCTTCTTTGTCTGGAAACGGCTTAGTAGACGGGAAACTTGTCGACTTCCGTCCTAGTTAGTTAATTTTTGAAACTCAAGTTGTCTATACCTATATATCGTGGTACATCTATAAAAGTACGCGTTCTTCATTTCGTATCGCACCTGATAAAGTTATAACAGCCAGGGTGGATTAAATAATAGTGACAATAATATTGCAATTTAGGAAGGAAGTGGGAAAGATCTCCAGCATCTTTTCTTAATAATAATCAGAAACAGGAATTCTTGGTTCCGAAGACAAAATCACTTTCTTCAGTCTAGAGTATTGTTAAAACTTTCTGCGGTCCTTCCCCATGTCGCTAAGTTTATGTATGTACGTTGTCCAGCTAAGGAGCCTGCACAAGGACATTCAACATAGCCTGACGTGTGCCCAACTATCCATCGCACCTGCTGCTTCAGAATCCTTATTACAAGGTGAGTGGACTGATCACTACTCGCCGTATAAGGAACCTGGGACTAAGTTTCTTGTTGGGGTACTCGGACATTTCACTTTTATCTTCAAACAAATGAACTCCTTATCACTCCACTTCAGGCATCATTTCAATCAAAATATTTACTATTAAAAAAGTGCACAATGGACCTAACTGCTATGGCGTACTAAGGTGGAACTTATTTTAATTCAGTACGTCGGCACCCAGCACCGATGTGGCATAATAATATTCGTAATTCATCCGTGGCATACGATTCTGTTAAATGCCGTAATTGATTACAAGATATAACAAATAAAATCACGTTGAACTAAAGGTGAAACAAATTAATGAAATGACATATGTCAACAAAATACTTAGTTTTAGAAATTCATACTGGAGAAATCAAGCTCAAATACTCATTCAGGTACTAAAAACGGTTTAGCTGTGAGTCATTTATGTAGAACCAATCCAAACACTATTGTACATTTTTGCATGCAGAATTTGGCAATATATTGTAGTATTCTAGGAACCTACTCCCATATTCTATATTTTCAGACATGACTATATGGAAATCCAATTATGAGAAAAAGGAATAACGTACTACGTATTTTTCCACTAAGATTTTATTATCTGGTACGACTAGTTTCAACGCTACGGCGTCACCTTCAGGTACCTGAAGATGACGCCGTAGCGTTGAAATTAGTCGTACCAGATTAAAATTCTTAGTGGAAAAATACTTAGTACGTTATTGCTTTTTATTTTTTATTTATATTAAAACTGCACAAAGGCCTCTTACATTGGCTGTATGAATACAGTACATAAAACAAAACAGAAAAAAATATAATATACAACAAAAATTATTCAACAGAAATAATACATTACAAAAAAATATTAACAAATGACAAGGAGGATAAGGTAAATTAAGGGAGTACTCCTTGGGGGTGAGCTTTAATCAGGAAGTTACGTTTAAGTGCGGATTGGAAAACGGTTGTCTGGTAATGACAATATTCTCTTTAGCAATAATTATATATGGCATTTAATGAATGAAAGGCTTCCGGTCACTGCATAAGGCCTACTTTTTATTGTGATCGGATAAATACTCTAAAGAAAATGTCTTAAAAGTGCATAAAGGCACTTACATATCGCCGATTAGTGGCCTTAGGGTAGTTGTAGAGGCTAAATATCTTGGTGTGACACTTTCGTTGCTGTTTTCATCTTTTCGCGACAGATTTTCGCGATATTTTACTTTTAAATCTGTTTATATGTACCTACAGCAGTAACATTGATACAGTTCATTTTCAGTCATTGGCATATTTAACCACCGCTTTGATTGAAAAAAATTCTCCGGACCCTAATAAGATTCACTCAGTGTGCCCATACTAACTCTGGCTTCTTAATTAATGATCAAAGTCTAAGTAGTTATGATATTAAAATAAAACTTCCCGAAGGTAGCATTGTCCTTATTTTAATTTCAATATCTCAATTCACAATCAGATCTAGGGTAGGATGTAGAAATTAATTTTCTTTTTCTGTTCTCTTACTCCTTTTATATGATAACAAGTCTCTCTCCTTCAGTTAATCCTTTTAGAAAAGTAAATTATGAATCTATGCCTTCCAAAGGCAAAAGAAAATTTATCTAGACTACATGCTTCATTTCTTTTTCTCGGGGATATTATGAAACATATTTCGCGCCACTGCTCTTTAGGCGAATGCATTTATTAGTCTTTGAACGTACGTAGAAGTTTCAGATTTTCGTTACTCCGCTCTAGTCACAAACAAGATAAATGAATTTTAAAAAATAACTCCTTCGAGAAGTTAATGAAGTTCTTTCTCTTCTTTCGGTGAACGAGGTCAAGTTTCCGAAGTTTATGCCCTCTGATGAAATTATTTCGAACGATGTCAAGTTTATAAAATTTTAAAATACGGATCTCCTTTTTCTGAGTAAGCGGATTACCTGCTTATATTTTGGAGATGATAAATCAGTTTAAATTAAAAGTAAGTGGTTAATGGTATTTCCGAGAAAGTTAATTGGCTTATTTTTTTTAACATCTGTAAAAGATTTCTGCTTCCTCTTCGCATTCGTCCTTGTTTCATGCTTGCCTACGTTCCAAGATTTGTCGTTTCTCTTTCGGAGGTCGCTCATGTTCTCTCACTTCTTCTCTGTCCGTCTGTCTGTCTCTCTCTCTCTCTCTCGACCTTTTTAACCTCACAAATCCATTGAAGAGAAATCCTTCCCAGGAAAAAACTCTCAAGGGGCAAGGACTGCTTTCAGGAAGGCGTTTCTTTAATCTCTGTTGATATTCAATCGCGATTCTGGGCGCTGTACGCCCCTTCGCCATTCTCGGCGTGTATTTTCTGACTTTATTTCGTGGGAGGCAGACATGGACGATATTTATTTACATTTATCTCCGTTCGTTCAATATACCCGCTGTTCCCGTCAAAGCAGGGTCAAATTCTTTGCGACCGATGGAGGACTCCAACAATGAGCGGTCTCTCCAAGCCTCATTCTTCCTCATTTCGTAAGGAACGTAGGAATTTTAGTCTCCTTAGGAAAATATATATTTTATTTTGCGAATAGTATGGGTTCCAGAAATTTACTGGATTTTTCCGGGTTATAGGACGTGGTGTGTTTCTCCAAAGAAGTCTATGGAAAATCCCCCTGCGACGTATCTAGTGACAGAATGGTTATTTATTATTATCGGAATATTTGGAACCAACCAGGGTGCCTCTTAAATTCCCTTGCATCTAATAAGCTGAATAATATGGTATACATAATTCAATTTATGAGATATTAATTCCTCCTAAATAGGTGGGTGTCATCCTATCAAAATTACCCTCTTATAATATAATAAGGAAATTGAATTCCGGAATACGGTAAAGAGAATAGAGTGCAATTTGCTACAGTATTCTTGTTTATAAAGTGCTTCGACGGCTATGGTCATTTTGAATCTCTTCAAGTCTTGGAAAAAAATCCATCTGGACAATCACAACACCCATGATGAAGATGAAAACACTTGGTTTTTTCCAATTTTCCACATGAAAATTTTCTATTATATACGACCTAGGTTTCGACTTGCAAAGTCATCTTCAGGTGAAGATTCATTCTTCACCTGAAGATGACTTTGCTAGTCGAAAC
>WURS02422269.1:0-16707 GCA_011762765.2 Rhinocypha anisoptera
TAGGCCGAACCTCACTGACTCCCTAATCCCCTCCTCTCGGTTCCGCGAGTCGACTTCCTTAATTCTGGGCATGTTGCTACTAACCTTCAATTTACATACCAGCCAAGAGTAAATTAAAGTATGTACGCAAACACGAACATAGCGTAAATAAATCTTGGAAATTAATAAGTGTAGAGCACGGAGCAAGGCTTGCACGAAGTGGAAAGGGTCCATTTAAGCAACTCGATAATGACTCAATTATTTCATATGGTAACTTTTACAGAAATTTGGTGGCAGAGTGAACACGAAAGAGGTAGGAATGACGTTCGTCGCGAGTTATGAGGAGTTGTGTCAGAGACTACTCTTACCTATTATTAATACGCCTAATTACGCAACGTAATTTCCCCGAGGAAGCAGCAGCAATAGCTCACGGCAGAAGAACATAGCTTGTCGACTCATGGAGGTGGCCCATCTATAAGATTTTCAAGGTATTAAATAGCATATTTCCATAAGATTAATACGCGTTTCGCTATCATACGTCCAACGTAATTTGGGTTGCATTAGAGATAAGGGGTATAACTAGGTCTTAAAAGCGGTTTACGACCCGTAATGGCCTTTGCAGAAAAGAGTGGATAGACAAATTTCCTTAAAAAGTAGATACTGATCGATGAGCGCTGAAAATAAATGGAAAAAATAATCTGGAAACATGAAAAGTGATTGGAATCTCACTGTCATATACGCTTTTATTGATTAATACTTCATTGAATGAAACCGTACGTCTAGATGGATGTAAATTAGTAATACCGTAATCCTATACTTAGTAAGGTTTTAGTGACAAAGAAGGTAAATGTCATTTTTCATACACTCAAGCTATTTTTCATAGATTAATCTATTTCACACGCCGAGAAACTCGGAGAAATTAATACACATTGCTATTATTCGCGTAATGATATAATATATCTGTATATAATAACATACTGTAGCTGTATATAATTTTCCATACTTAGATTTCCCATCAAGTTTTAGTTTGCCAGTTAATTGTAACGAGGAGATTTTCCAAAAATTACTACCTAGAATTTCCTTATGGTTCAGTGCAATACATGCCATCTAACTTTGACGCATATCTCGAGTTTACAAGATAGTTTCATCAATCAAAGCCATATTCCATATTTTTTTTGTGGAGGGAGGGATAAGCATCATGCCCTCATAAGCATGGTAATTCTTCCCCGAAACTTCTCCTGACCCTTTAGTCCCAATTTTTAATATGGCTAGGTGGTATCACACAAGAAAGTAATCTAATTATCATTTCCCCGGTATTGGATTTGAGCCACTAGTTATAGAAGTTGGGAAAAGAGTTAGCAGGCAGGTGAGACATCAGTATTTTTTCGATATATGGCATCCGCTCTACCCTAAATTCTAACCAGAATACGTAGATGACAATAGTAAAACCGGAGTAATTACAAGAACCGATAAAGAGGGGCCATAATTATGTAGTTATGTGAAAGTGATGTCACAAAACGAAAGTCGGTTTTCAAAGTAGAAAATTGGGTCCTAGGTTTGCCAACATTTTTTCACGAAATAGTTACCCATATCTTGGCTCTTTTAGCTCGAAATCAATTCGGAATGCATTCTGAAATATTCACTCCCACGAAGTTTTGTTCGCAAGAAATTTTCGGAGCCACTAGGGTATTTTCCGAGAATCACCTCCGATTTTCACGGTAGGAAACGTCCATTTTCCATCGCCAGATGCTCTTTCTACGGAACTGCAATTCAGCCTCTTCTCTAAAAAACGTGCAAGAATGGGCGTTTTGGATAGGGCTACCCCCTTCCAGGAACTAAGGGAGCTGCCATGAAAAATTTAGGTAGGGGAGGCGTGACGTCATTTACGGGGAGATTCTTACCGTTCCTCACCCAAGGAGGGGGGAGGGCGCCGCACAAGTGGGATTTCTCCGCCTCGAGAGAGAGAGAGAGAGATGGAACGGCAAGGGGAGGGGGGGTTCACGGTCGAGAAATACTGCAAGATCCGAACCCAGAACCTCACAAGAAACCACTCCACCCCACCTGTTACTGAAACACGACGGTAAGAGGAGCTTAAGGGGAGAGGGGTCAATGACCTTCTATAAAACCTGGGGAAGAACACGATAAATATTGAGTGGCGGAACAGGGAAAACGAGATTCGCCGCAAAAACGAATAATGCAGACAACAATTATTAATTTAGAGTATAGAAGTGAAGGTTGCCCCCGAATCTGGTCCGTGCAGGGGAGGGCGAGCGCGGTTGGGTAGCGACCAGGTGCGGAGAGACACGGTGAGAGAGAGAGAGAGATAGTGGAGTTGCACAAAGGGCATAAACACGACCTTTTAGGGACTATGAACTTAAATATCTTAAAAGTAACGGAAAAAACCCGGGCCGTAGTCACGAAAGGGACCGTTATTAAGAATTTCCATCATTGCTACAGCTTTTCTTTATTTCTCCTTGAATAACCCAGGAGGGACATGACTATTAAAGGCCCTACCCATCGTTTGAGGCACGGCTGAGACAGCCGAACACGTACAGTTTTACTAACTAGTAACTGTTGATTCCTGAACATGTTCAGGCAAATCACATTTCAAACTGGAGTAATATCATAAGATAGTAAAATGATGAAAGAATCATTACTCGAATAATAAATAATTAAAAGCTACGCAGGACGCTAGGGCACAGATGGGCTAAAATTGAAGCACCTGCCATTGACTCGTATCAGATATACAGAACGTTATTCGCGCTTACCAAATGTGTTCCAGCAACACAAAATATTCTGTTACAGAACCTACGATTCATGGAAAGGAGATGGCGCTCTCTCTTAATAGTAGAAATATTTCTTATTTAAATTTTTTTGAGAAAAAAAATTCATTTGGTACTATTTAATGCCAGGAAAATTTTTCCGTTTATCAGGATAAAATTAATAGTGAATTTTACCACGTGAAAATATCGCAGAATAATGATAACTTTTCTTATGTGTTGTTTTTACATTAATACTGTCTTTAGGTAAAGATTATGTCAAAGACAAGGATAATTCTAATATTACCAAAAACATTTGTTTAAACAATTGGAATTTGATAAGGTTCCTCTATACACCAAAAGTATGAATGATAATCTATTGAGAAAGGTTGAAAGGGCAAATTACCTTCAAATGATGCTATTAATCCTACCGAAAGCAGATATAAATTGTTACATGTCATAAAATATGTGCATATAGGAATAATTAATGCAATAATATCACATCCATTTCCATTATATAGAACATTTTTTCCTCTAACAAATGTTTCAAGCCTCACCGTGACTCATGTCCATTTCATTAATGGCTCTGCCAAACTGCACGAAAGTTCTCCATAATCTGGAGCCTCTATCATGAAAACGTAAATGTAAGTGAGCCAGAATTATGAAAGTTACTTACAACAAATGTCAATTAAAATGATTTTAAAGAAATTTAGTAAACTTATCCTATATATTTGGAACTAAAGTCCTAAGACGTTCAATCTCAGGGATGTACACATTGTTCCGTGAGCTAGGACGCTGAATAACTTCCTTTTTGTAATTCCTCTTCCCTTAGTTTAATATCTGGGTGAATATAATATGAGTCCCGTTTTAATTGGACCCAGTCAGTGGAATTATTTTTTTCGCGGACTAAACTGGACGGAGAGGTCTGGTCATCCTCCACCCACCCACCCTCCCAAGCAGCACTGCAAACCGTACCCTCCGGTCATTTCGTCGACTTTATTGCGGCCTAATTAACGCCGCTTTTAGAGGGTTCACAGGGCGTGAAATATCGCCCGGCTCTAAAAACCTCGTCCCGTTCCATCGAGAGGCTGGGCGAATTATTTGGATAATGCTCATTCCTTCGTACCCTAACCAAGTCTGACCCTAGAGTTGAAACAAATCTCTTCCCTGAAGTGCCGTAATTCGCGGCCTCCTTCCTCCCTGTCGTTTTGCAAAAATGGGCCACACGGAATCTCGATCGGAGGCTTCTTCAATAAAAAGGTAGTGTAAATTTATTGAATTTTTTATCTGATATTGACGCCAATAAGCCGAAACGAGTAGAAGATAAAATATACATGGAAATTTCTGAAGACTAGTTTTATTTTATTCCGTGGCTCAAAAGAGCAAAGTCCCCTTAGTTACGATTTCTCAGGAGTAAAGAAAACTGGTGAAGAGATATCGTCCTTAACGGGATAATCAACATATTGAACGATCTGACAAAGTACAAAGTGTAGGATCAAGGATATCAACCATCGTATGCATAACATGCTTAAAGTGGGAATCAAAGGATTAAAATACGCGAATTCACTGGGAAAATGTTCCTACTTATAGCATCAAAAAACATGGTAAGATACGAAATAATTCATAGAGGAGGGAAGGATGCACCTGGAAATAATTGCATGGACAGTATCAGTTACTGAGTCTTGACTCTAAGGGATTCGAACCATGAACATTGCGGAATCAAAAGAGTGACATTCCCGGATGGTGGAAGACAATGGCTCCTATCCAACCGGACAGGACGAAAAAGATGAAAATCGCGTTTGAAATAAGACACAATTGCAGGGGGGGGCGTCGGATTCACGATTGTCTTTGTCGGGATACGAATTAACTGAAGGCGACGAGGTCAACTTTGAAATAAAGCAAACGAGCTGGTTAGAGAAAGGTAGCGTAGGAAAAAAGGACATGTGATGAGATATACTCGTAGACGGTAAACGATACCATGAGAGTTTCGCGGCCACTAAATTTAACCTACTAGACCTTTGTTCCACCACAGGGTATAGGTTACAGCAATCGGAGATACGCCGTAATTAGGACGTGAAGTAGAGAGGATCGTAGGGAAACAGACCCCTTAGTATGACATGTTCTCATTTCTCCCCAACAGTCAACGAGGGGGTCTAGTCTGAGGTTCCTTTGAATTGTAATGATTTGAAGCGTCACAGACACACAAACACGGTGTAAATATTATGGAAAAGGGAAAGAGAGGGGGGAATCATGCAGAATCTAAATGAGAACGCCAGCGGAGTGTGGCAGAGTAAATTAACTGAACTTGATAAATTTCCTCGCTCTACTCTCATCCTGCAAAAAACGAGAATGATTTCCCACCGAAGGTGAGAAATAGGTGGCGAGAAATCGGAAATTTTGAGTGCGAAGCATTCCCTTCCGCACTCAAAGCAACGTAAACGGCGACGGGGGAGAACAACCACAGTACATCGATACAACGCACTGGGAATAAATAGAACTATTTTCTCGCGCACTAACATTAAAAACGTCTCTTAATCGTAAACTATTCCTTACTTCGAGGGATCAGAGAAAGTTGAAGGCACTCAGAAAAATATACTCTGGAATCAATTTGCGGAATTGAAAAAAAAAAAATGTTCATGCCTTCGAATGGATCCCATCTTGCATTCCACCTCCATCTCAGAGGTTAAAAAAAGGTAGAATACTCGACTGACTGCACCCATCAAATGATGACTAAATTTTTTCCCGCACCCATAACCCTAACGCATGAAAATGTTCGAATCAAGAACAAAGTGTATTCTCTGAAAACAAAATGAATACGTTTAACCTCCGTTAAGGTTATGGATAAGGGACGAATTAAAGTTCAGCTATACGGCAGCAAATAAAAAAGAAACGGTAAAACCAACACGAACAGAATGAAGGTTATTGAATTGGACATGAAAGTTGAAGACATACACACGAATAAATGCCTACAGAATCACCGTAGATCACTCACGCTTGTTCTCAGAAAACATCACCAGTATCACGCACGCCATCATTTGAATTCATTAACGATTGAAATGCAAAGAATAAACCTTTACTAGGATTAAATCGCAAGAATGAAGATTAACCATTACGATCAGAATTAAGATAATAGTTATAAAATCAATATCAAACCCCGCAATAATATCTTTCCCGTTTATGACAACATACAATTAAAACTACGAGTATAATCATTTTTAGTTAAAAAATGTTATCACTGCGTCATTCGTTATAGGGAATTGAGAAAAATAAGAATTTAAAAAATTAGAAATATGATATTTTAAAAGTATATTATTAAAACTCAAATTACTTCTTAGGTGAAATGACAACAGTTAGGCTATTAATTCGTCCATGATAATGGGAAGCTAGCCAAATAATGAGCGTAATTAATGAAAATGAAGGAAAAAAAAGGTGCATATATCCTGGGTTATATGCAATAAGCAAGTCTCGGAGCATTGCATAGCTGCACAATAAACAGGATATATGAGAAAGCCTTTTCTTTGACCCTGAGAATGGTTATACGGAGGTGCATGTTCCATTCCTCTTCTGGATGAATACATAAAAAGAATAAATAAATTAATAATGTGAATTATGAATACTATCTTGTGGACAATACTTTTGTAGCGTAGGATCAAGAAAATGAGAGATAGTATAGTATAAAAACCAATTTCAAGACGAATTATGGCAAATATCAACATTTGTATAGCCTACTTTCCGTTCATCGACCATTCATCGTTCACCGACTCGTGAAAATCGGAGAAACTTCAAAAGTAGAGTGACTCGATATTTTTATTCAATGACGATTTAAATAAACTGCACGAGAGACAGTTATGAGAATGAAAAAGTAGATTACAATATTGCAAATAGTTTTTATCTTCTTGAAAAATATTTCGCGGGTTCGGTCCCCAAATGGAACACTGTCAACTGCGGTGTAAATTCTAAATATTGAAGGAATTAAGGTCATTTACGTGACAGTGAGACAAAAGGAAGAAAGAGAATTTGAATTCGCCAAGCATGTGTTCCTCTCACAAAGCACAGGCACGTGGACACGCACACACACTCACCCGGACTAATGCGAATGGGTACCAAGAAGCGATATTCCCGCAGTGAATTTCAGCTCGAGACACACTTGAGCAAGTGTATGAAGGAGGGCGAACAGAACGACGGAGAACAATTCAACTCCGCGCTGTCAGTTCGAAAATCGATAAGGCGAGATCCGAGGTGAGCACTCGATTCCGTCAGAGAGCAGCCTCACCACTGAATCCTTTTCTCTCTTTCCAACGGCGAGAATTCCCAGTGTACGGGGAAGGTATCCCCCCCCCCTCCTCCTCCTCCTGCACCACCATTCTCTATCACTCTTGGAATGAGGGAGGGAACGAAATGCAAAAAAAAACGAGAAATTCGAGGAAAATTGGGGGCGCAAAATCGCAATTCGACCTGGGTCGTTGTGCCTCGCAATCGCAAAAAGAACGATATGCATATAAAAAAATGATACCCATCTTTTATTCTAAGCGTGTCAGAAAACAAGAAAAATTGTAATATTACGAGATACGCAACGAGTAACATATTCACGTATGAAACACATTAGAGATTTGACATTAAGGACACAATCCGCAAATTCCATATTTGTATAATGACGCTAAACCAGGAAAGAATACCACATTAAAGAGATAATTAACACCTAAGATACAGAACCGAAAAAGACACGAGTTTGAAGTCCTCCGCATGAAATATGCAAGAAATTTAAAGTATTATATGATGAGAGGCAACGAATGGCTCAGGAGAAAGGACATTATAAATCATTTTCTAAGACATGTCTATAGCACGAAAGGGCAACGTGCATTAAAAGGCAACATGAAAAAGAAACGGGCGTTCAATTATAGACCATTTCAAGAAGACACTATGCTTGAAAGCTTCTTAGAAAGATCGTTATAACTCTAACAGCACCTAAAGGCCTAGTGGTTAGTTAAATAACTGAATATTCACAGCCAAATTATTCGTTTTTATAAATATATAAAATTAAACTTATTTTTTTCGCTACTTTATAATTAAAGATTAAATAAATTTATCCATAGTTTATATGATATATGTAAAACTAGTTTCATCAAATTTAGCAATAATTATATAATATAAGGCAGAAATGTCCATTTAAGGAAAATGAAATATTGAAATAAACCTCATGTGTATAATATATATATCTGTCGTTCAATAAATATAAAACTCACAGAAGTTCCGTCGGACATCACCCAAATAAACTAGAGACCTTTATAGATATGAAATAAGAGGCGAACAAATTTCATTTAAATAAAAATTCGGAAAAAATAAGAATGACAGTGCACATAACAAAGATATGAGCACACACTCGATGAAAACAAAATTTGATTATATTTTCGGATTATCGATAAATATATGGAAAAAGGTCTTTACCTGCCAAACCAAGTACCATCGGTTTGAGTTTTCATGGATGATTATTTTGGGATTCGTATAAATGACGGCGAGATAAGCGCAATTTTCATTGGGAATCTTTCAAATAAACCACACCATCGTACAACCTAAGATTTGACAAAATAATTCCAGACAAGAAGATGCCATTCGAATGTTGGTTCCTTCTATTCCTGTTACATTCTTCCGTCCTGTTTCAGGCGGCATCTCAGCTTTGGGGGATAACAAAGGAAAGAACCATGCTTCGCGGAGAATTTTTGAGGAAGAACCTTAAGGGAATGAAAGGAGAACCAAGTGACTCACCCGGGGCGGATGTTTACCACTCTGGTGTGAAGGGGATAGCCAAGAAGAAAGCACTCACCTGGAAATAAAGAAAGAGAAGTATGAGAATGATAATCGTACATATGTAACACAACAAGTCTCCATCCTGCACAAGAATAAGAGTATTAATTCATTATTCTACACTACATTTATCACTTTACACTTTTTACAATACATTTAACACTTATCACTTTATACACCACTATATTAAGCCCTGACTCCACCGAGATGCTGCATGACGGTCAAGATAAATGACAACTTAAAAGGGAAAGATGGAAATTCCCACACGTGTTGAACTTCCTGCCTGAAGCAGAAGTATAATTCTAATAAATAAAAGAATACTCATTTTATTTACAAGTTGCGTTTAAAGTGAACATTAATGCCTTTAGGCCAAACGGTAATAATGAACTAAAAATGGATGATACTGAAAATAGGACTGTCGAAAAATGTTGGTAAGACGTAACATTGCAATAACGTCATTTGGTCAATATTTTATGTCAGTAGTTCATCATTCATAAGTACATGTCATGTGATCCCTTGCATTGCCGTTTTCAACAAAGGCTGTTCGTAAAAATATCTCTAGTTAGATGCTCTGTATTGTTAAAAGAGTGTTCTCCCAACCATTTTTTTTATATTTTATTTTAAATATTCTTCTGCCGAATCATATTTCCTGGTCTTCAAATAATTTTACCTGCTTCGTCTATAGTCCACTCCATGCAAACGCTCACATTTTAATTTTAAAATCCTATCCAGTACGACCTCAAAACTTCCGAATTACTGGAGTATCGTCGTTTATCAATTCCGTTAGGAAAGAACAGCACACGAAGCCCTTTTATCTCAATCGTTTATAGTGATTACCTGAATTGCTCCCAATTTGCACGGGCGCCTCGTGAGGATACAGTGAAAATTACAAACGGCAGCATGAAAGAAGAGACTCCCTAAAATTTACGCTTCTCGGTTGCCTTTCCCCTCCCTATACCTTCCCCTCCCCCCGGCAACCTAACCACTTCCCTTCGCCGACTACCTTATACTGTTTCCCCTTAGGGGAACCATCCTTCGAGGAGGTCCCTAGGCGTTAACATTTTAACTATAAAAGAATTGCGGCGAGATGAATTGCGAGAGGAATGCTGGCTCAGGTCGCACGAAACGAGCCCCACGGGGAGCTGCCGCACGCGTGCTTTTCTCAGAGCCGTGCGGTTCGGCTTAATTAACTCTTAAACCTTAACGGCGCGCACGCTTGCTACACGGAACGCGTAATTCCAGGAACAGGGAAGATGGGACGCTCGCTCCATGCTGCATGGCGCTTGCGTCGGAGATGTGCAGCCCCGAGGCATGGGATTCAGTATTTGTTCCCTCCCCCCATTCTCTTCTCTCCCACCCCTCCCTCTCGATCTCTCTCTCAAACACTCCCCGCTTTCCAACGCCACACCCCCCCCCTCGTCACACCCCATCCACCTACTGTCGGTGTGAACCCCTTAGTGATCGCTGAACAGGGAAGAGAAACGACGGGGTGGGGAACGACACATCTTAACTTTCTTCACTTAGCACTGTTAGGGTTTCTTTCGTTAAAACTTCCTTTTTTTCAAAAGAAAGGAACAACTCGCTTCCGTATTTTCGTGCCGAGTCTAAATTGAATCCCGTTTTCAAATTATTCAACAGAAAAAATTCACAAGCGACACCTTGTTTAAACGGAAATATCACCGGAAGGAACACTCAAAGCCCGATCAATATGAACGGCATTGCTTCTGAATCAGTATTCTTTCCAATGGATTTAAGGATGGAATCGCACAAAAAAACTACTTAATTCCACTCTAAATTTACAATAATGTTGGTCAATGCGCCCACTTTTTCACGACTAATTAAGATACTGTTGGAACTAGATGACCATATGCTACTGTTTTCAGCGTTCAGATGGAAACCTGGTAAATCTTAGGGTTTGGGCAACAAATTTCACAGCATCAACATTTTTGTTGAATTTAATTATTGCTATAAAACTGGATTTTGAGCATTGACGAAAAATCAAGTAACAATGTTTTTTGCATATTTGAAGATTACACAGATCAACACTTTCTTTCGCGAATAATGAAAGAACACTGCTCATGATGAGTTGAAATGTTTATGGTAGTTTTTTAATTAGTGGTTTTCTAATTGAGCTATTTTTTAAATAATGCTTTCAATCAATCTTCTTTTGTCTAAGGGGTATTGTCCATATCTCGATTCCAAATAGTATGTTCCATATACATGCCTGCATGAATAAATGTTTATTTTCCTTATTTATATGTTTTACGTCCCTTAAGCACGTGTTTTTTCTGAAAGAATGTTTCTTTGTCGTAGGCTAATTTGTTTCACCTCGCATCTTCCACACGGCTGGTTCCTTTCCCAGTTTTATTTCACAATGTTTGCCTTAATTCAACCGCAAACCTTCACCTAAATTTTATTTTTGTTTAACCACAGTTTATTATTTCACATTCCTTTTCAAATACCTGCAAATTTCCTCTTTACATTCTATTTCTGATTTGAAAACATGACTTTTACAAATAGCAGCATTCCAAATGCTTCTTCCTCTATAATTTTAATTTTCCTTTTGAACTCCCCTCTCATTTTTTTATATTTCCTAATGGACATCATATAGAACGACTGAACCTAACTTCTTTATTTGTTTTTGCTCCTCTGTCCTTCTCGTGTTTGATTACTGCCGCCTGGTTTTCTCATAGGGCGCGTATCAATTTTATCTTCGTAGTTTATTCCGAAAGCTTTTACGATACACGGCACGATGTACCAGTCCTCGTTGTCAAGAGCTTTTCCAAATCCTCATGGGCAATTAACGTTGGCTGATCTTTCTGTAATCTCTTCTCGAAAGAGCCTTCGTGTAAGATTAGCTATTATTGTTTTTCTGCTTCTTATTGATCCACGATGGTACTGACTTAAGTACTGTTCCGCTTTCCTCTCCATTTTTCGGTACATTATTCGGGGAAAAATCTTTGATACATTGCTTTTCAGGCTAATTTATTGGAAGTTCTCGAGTGCATTCTTTTTGGTAATAGGACGAAAATATGCATTTAAAGTCGATATTTTTCCTTTTGTACAAATGTCGCAAATCAGGTTAACGGAACCAAACTATGTCCATATTTCAGAAATTTTCATATTTCCGATAGTATTTCATCAACTTATAGTGCCTTTTTTAACCTTAGATCTTTTATTGCCGCATTATACAACCACTTTAAGCATGGCGGTTTCCTTCTCATTTTAATCAACTCCAACTTCTCCTTCCGGTGCTTTGTCGTGCATTTCCTTTCTCCCATATAGTTTCTCCAAATATTCTTTCATTCTATTCGCATCATCTTCGTCCTCAATAATAATTTACCTTGTGCCATATTGGATATAATTTGGGCGTTGATTTCGTTCAATGGAGCGGGTTCTCACAGTTCCATAGACTGCTTCAAATATATCTTATCTAAGGTTATACTTTACCCTCATCACAAGGGGTCCTCTCTCATTATTTCCTGGGTTTAATTTCCCTTTTATTTCTTTTTCCCTCTAATTTTTATGCAGCAGTTCCCCTTTTCCACAGATTTTGCATTTTTGTACTTCCTTTCTATCGGGCGAAATATAATTTTTGGAACCTATCCGTTTCTTTTCGAACGTTTTATTCGGCTTATAGTTTCCTTCCGAATGTTCACAGGTTCTTTAGGTATTTTCACGTTTCGACATCCTGTTTTCTCATTGATCGGAAGCGACTAATCTATGGCACTCGTGCCTAAAGTTACATGTGGAGCTGGGACTGCGATGAGGGCAGTTCTATGGGGATTTTAAATTACAGGGCAGGATATAACAACTGAAATAGGTCCAACTGGGTTACATATTTGAAATGTGTATTACAATTATTATTGTGAAATACTGTAAATGGTAGTTTTTCATCTTTGTTTTATATAATTATAATATAGTTATAACTTCAAGATATTTTACCACGCACAAAAATGTAATTAAAGACAGAGAGAGATTTGTTATGATATTCATTTCCTTTCATTATATTTGTCTGGCATTCTAAAATATTTTTAAATTAAAAAAAAATAATTGTACCTCCAAGCAAAAATAAGAATACTATTATAAAAACGCTCCATGTTCCCTAGAGAAAAAGATAAATGATATCTCTATGCAATCAGTATAACCATAAATGCAATGGATTATAAATTTCTTCCTTTGGTGCCTGTTAAAACTTCTTTTTTGGTACGGGTTCCTATATTCCTATGGGATCTTATATTGGTTCCTCATGTTTTTCTTCAATCCCTGAAATTTTGGTAGGAACTTAAATTAGTACTAATATCTAATAAAACTTTTCAAACTGAAGTATGTATTACTAAGTAACATTTGAAAATACTTCGAAAAAAGAGACCTATTTCATTCTGTCACTTTCTAGTTTTCCATTTGCATTCATACGCCTTCCAGAAGTAAATTTAAATTGTCTTATATCAGTCACTGTAAACAATTCTGCCGCGAATCACCAGAAAAAAAATTCCTGAAAACCTACATAGCTGTGAATTTACAGAACCTGATTTAATATTTTCGTACTCTTTGCTTCTATTTAAGCCATCCATTAAGCCTTTTCTTTTTCCTCCTTCTAACTCATTTCACTAACATTGGGTCATCCAAACACGATATTTTAATTATTCCATTTCCTCTCTATAAATTTTCCTATCCATCTTCCCTCTCTCCTAGTCTCAATAAGATTCTCTTTCCCACTACTGTGCTCAGGATTATTTATTTGTATCTTTTGCGTCCATTTAAATCTATTCATCCTTTGCCATAGCCTCTACTCCAAGGATTCCACTATACTCTTTTATCAGAGCCCAGGTTTCCGTGTCACGTAATGATCCTCTCCAAATTAATAGTTTCTATATATTTTAAAAATCAAAAATACATCTCATTAATTCTTGCCTTAAAAACTTTTTCTCGTCAACACAGTTCCTCTTCACAACATTTTCTGAACTTCCGAGTTTTTTTCCAAAATAACTCACCCCTAATTTGTACGCTCTCATGTTATCAAATTATCGCTGGCCCCATAACTCCCAATTTCTTACATTTTATTATAGTGTTTTATTTTTTCATTGTATGTAAGCCTTTCAGTGTACTTTTACTGACAAACGGTTTGTCATCTGCAGATCTTTATGATTTAATTTAAGTCCTATCAACTTTCCTTCCTGTCTGCAGCATATGCGACTGTTACCATGCCCACTGTTCGAACAACATATAAATTTGAACGCAGGGGATATAACTGACAGCCCCCTCTTGCTCCGACTGAATTAGACAGATATATATTACGGATGAAATTAAATAATTCTAGATGCATTGTGTGTAAAATGAAAACAAATAAAGGGCATGTAAGCACGATTTAATATGAAAAAACTACCTTTGAATAAGGTTTGGTGCATACTCTTTTGTTATAGATTGAGAAAGATTAGTAAAACATAAAGGAAATAGCAAAGAAAACTTAATTGATATTTCTTCTTACGGTCATGTGGAAATCATTCAAATAAATTGAAAGTAACCCTTGAGCACTAAAGAAAAGACATTGCTTAATGACCTTCAGGAAACGCATAAATTCCTAACAAATGGAGAATCTAGCCTCCCGTATTGCAAACACATCTAAACCTAGAAATCAGGAGATAGTGAGAGGAAATCAACTAACAACTGGTCTGCAGCATTTATCGGTTAAGCTAACCCAACGCCAAATAGTGTCAAGAACGGGTACAGATGTAATTCAGTTCAGGCAGTTAAGAAAGAAGATGAATAGATAACGCGAAAAATGACGATAGGCGGTAATTAGGTTTGAAAGTAAAATATCGTTCTTCATCCATCCTGACCATACTTACGTCAAAATGAACATTATAATGATCAAATGTTGATTCATAATTTTCCCATACGCACATAAAGTCCGAAATAAACATCAATGCTTTACCAATATTGTAAGAGAAACGAAGAAAAAAATTAAATTAGCTCATATCTTTGCTGATCCTGAGAAATAAGTAGCAAGGCAGTAGGCTAACCCTTAGGCATGGGCTTCATCGGGAATGAGCTTCGGGATAGTACAATTGATTTTTCTTCTATTTGAGGGAAATATTCATCAACGCAGTCCAACTACTAATATACTTCAATGATTCCTAGTGATTGCGACTGCAAAAACTCATAAAAAATGATAAGATAGGAAATAATAATTGTGAAATACAATTAAGAATAAAAATTTAGACCTGAAATAATAAAAATATTAAATGCTAAATGGTTATGTATGATGGTTAATAAACATTGGATATAAACTAGAAAATAATAAAGTTAGCTTATAGTAAATTTTGCTGAATTGGTAATATAATGTGTTCTCAGTCCTTTAAAAAAAGTCAACCGAGTCTTTCACTCGCGTGAATTCAATATTCCACAAAAATCGTTTATGAAACGCGGGTGAAATACGATCATTTTCATCCGGTGGGAAAGGTTGTGGGCTCTGCTCCACAGGAAGCAGTGAAGTATCAAAATGTCCATTATGAGCGCAGACTGTTTTTCCAGTTTCTCATCGAGATACCAGAGTGACAGGCATCAGTGGTTTGAAACTGACGCACGCAGCTAGCGTTGTAAATAACAACCGTGACGGAAAGATCAAGAGGGGGGAAGAGATGGGGAGGCGAGAGGACAGACGTAATAGAGAGGAGAACACGTGAGTAGTGGAGAGGGAAGAATAGGTACAAGCTCCTAGAATGAATGAGGAACATTTATTTTGACCGATAAAACATGAAGCCATCCCTGAATCAAGCACATAACTACGTAATTTCAACGTATGTTGATAATCTTATAATTTGTAAGTGAAATGTCTCATACCACAAACATTACTAATAATTTACGTAACCATATAATAATGAAGTCAAAATATATGTGAAACAGTGCTTCAATTTATAAAAAAAAACGCAGACATATGAGATCAAACAAATTACTGAGTAGGAATCAAGAAAACAAAGAATCAAGAAAATTATGGTACGAAGTTTTGTCAGTCACTGCTTGGTTTTGCAGCCAAAATTTTGCCACGAAACGTTTAACCTTTACTTTGTCTAGTAACAAAGGATTTTTTAATTAAAATCTTCATAAAAAGTATCATGGTAACATCTTCCGTCAATTGTGCATTCTAATTCATTTTTTACCTGTATATTTCTTTCTTTATTGTGTTCTCCTTATGTCTTCAATTAATATAGATTCCATAACAATACCGTAACTTAAGATACTCAACATTAAGCTACCCTCTTTTCATACTATATACATTCCTCGTTTATCACTCTGACCATCAATTTCACCTTTACTACTCCGATTTCCGATTATTCTAATATTGCTTTCTCTATTACTGACGATACTAACTCGAATATATAAGCTCAACATTTTACTTTTCGTAAGTTTCCTCCTTAACTTTAGATCCGTGCTAATGGCATATAAAAAAATATAAATATATGAAGACTATACGATTCAAAAAAGAATTTTAAATTAATCTTTATCGAGAAATATATCCAGCATAATCTATAGTCAACGAGTGGATGTATTTGATAGAGTGGCTAATATTGAGGTCTGTGAACCAAGATAATATATGCATGATATAATACACAAACGGATATCTATAAGAGCAATGATAGAAAAGATGATTAGCCTCCGATTGTGAGAATCTTCTTTGAAGAATCACTGGCCCACTTCATTACAGTATTGCAGACGAAGAACGAGAGACAAAAGTGGACCATCTCTGTCCCCGGGCACTTGCGCAAAGAATATTCGTTTCTGTAAATGAATGCCGGATGTTCTCTACCGCGTCTTGACTCGGATGTTACAAGGCTTTTTCAGGAACCAAAGAGGGTGGCCGGGGCTACCAGCGATCTCGATCCCGTTTGAAAGAGAGAGAGGAGAGGGACTGAAGATATTTATAAGATCCCAGTGGCGACGAAAGACGGTGTGTCGTTCGTTTCAGAGAGTAAAAAGAGGATCTTTGAAAGGAAGGAATAAAACAACAACTAAATAAATCCCTCGCCTTTGGAAGGAGAGACCGCAAAAGACGCGAGGCAAGACGAAGGCGCGGGGAATAAGGGGTTAAGGGGAAGAGGAAAAGGGGGGGTGCCTTAAGAGTGAACGTCCTATGGGCACGGGCGCTTTTATTTGAGCGGCGGCACGT
>WURS02422278.1:0-16705 GCA_011762765.2 Rhinocypha anisoptera
GTCCTCTGTTTGTTTGTTATTTTTTCCGCCTCCACAAACATGCGACTCTTCAGCCCCCCCGGCCGTCCGCGCCCATCGCTCCCTTCCGACCCCAGGAGAAGAAGGAAAGGAGGGACTCCGGGGGAATGACATATACTGGAGGAGAAGGCGAGGGGGGCCGGCGCAGTATTATTGAGGCGTCCTCCCCCCTGCCCGCCTGAGGCGGCATTTTAGCGACCACCACTCTCGGCCATGGGTGGAAGGCGGGGACTGAGAGACAAAATGGGGAGGCGGGAACGGGTCCAGCGATTGCCCCCTCGGCCCAACATACCGAGTCAGCATGCTCCCGCGTTCTTCTCCACTCCAGTGCCTTAGGCGTGACGTGTGGCGAGTCTGGTCGTCCGGCTGCGTGCGGGGGAGGGGGAAGAGAGACAGAAAATCCCAGACGTTCCGGACGCGACCTCACACTCAATTGATGGAACCCCGCGAATGACACATACGCACAGAGGTTGATATATAAATTAAAATAAAACTTTATTTTTCCCAGGAATAAATTTACTTCCGTGAGAAAGCAAAGTTTTCTTTTTTCTTATATAAACCTCTGTGCACCGTGGATTTCCACAACACATCGCCCTCTACTATTAACTATATTAATTAAATATGAATTCAACTGTCGTGGGGTGGTGGAGGCCCAGCGGCTAAACAACGGGGTGGTCCGAGTTCATACCCCGTGAAGCCTCCAGCTATTACCCAAGCTGACAATTATTTTCTGGTTTCCAGTAATCTTTGAGGATCGCAGGCGGCATAAATGTAAAATAACTGCACCCCTCCCCCCCACAATACATACATATTACCCCGATGTGTGAATTTTAACACGTCGTTCGGGTTAGTACTAGGTGATCTCTCTCTATCATCACCTATCAAAGCGACCTTATGGTTGGGGAGTGTCGTTTTTTGCTTTACTGGATATTAGGCGTTGACCAACCCCCTGCCACACGCCCTAGCGGCGGTTTTCAGGGTACTTCGTACATTTGAGAAATGGTTAAGGCCGAGACTTTGTGGAAATCCATGTTGATAACAACAGAAATAACTCCTGAAGATGCTACAGTGTAGTGAAACTAGTTGAGTCATAAATTATATTTCGTGTGGAACGCAAAGTTTTATTTCTGTTGTTATTCTTTGGACCCTTTAAAATAATTCTTGATTGCCATCCTTTTTTGAAGTTAACTGTTGAGAGGAATAGTTTGTATCTCTGGTTACTCTTATTCCTCAATACATCCTGACCATGGTTTAACATCTAAAAGTAATGGTCTTTTGGTTGTTTTACATCATCCTCACCATTTTATTTTTTGATTTGTTGACTTGAAACTTACTAAGATACAGTATTTACTTAGCGCCCATATTATCTTAAAGGTGGGTATCTTTAAATGAATGTTTGTTTTCAATTCCCCACAATACTTTCCAGAGATTCATTGTCCAATTTTTTCCTCTTAAAGCATATATGTAACAGCAGTGTTAAAAATGGCTTCCAAATTATGTACCTGGATTCCAGTGTAATATAGTTTAAAGAGCTGTTGAACTGTATTCTGTCTTTATCAAAGACAGGAAAGTTCTTGTAACCTTGTAAACTGTTAACTTTTTAGTATTCTTACTGCTCTCTTCTCAACATAAGTGATTAAATAGAATTACAAGACAAAAAAGAAACAAAAAATCAATTTGTAGCAAAATAGTATTTATTTCAAATTTAGGATTCATTCAATTATAATATATTTTCAATAGATATCTTTGAATTATATATATATATATAACAATAATAATGGCCAATGTTAGAAATTAAATCTAATTACTCACTATTACAATTTGTTTTGCAACAATGCATATTGATTTTTTAATAATAGTGGCATGAGGTCTCACATACCAGGATCAAAATCAGGAATGTTCAGAGTGAGATCTTGAATTGGAGCATGTCAATTCTGGTCATTATTCTCATGGGTATTATCCATATGATGGCTTTATGTCATTCTTAGAGCTTAGGTCGGCTCTTATTTCTTTTGTTTTCCATCAGTCGATATTAAGACCTTATTATGCTATCTTAAGACCTTTAGAAAAATTCATATTGGTGCTTGTCATTCACTTCATGCATTAGCATCATGTAATTTCTCATTTTAACATCTGCTATCTGATTTTTTTCAGAACTTGAATTGGTGCAGAATGCAGTATTCACCGATCCTGCTGACCAAAGTGCGTGGTTTTATTTGCGGTGGCTCCTAGGAAAGGGAGGAATTTCAAATCCCAAGCTGGTTGTAGGTGTGTTGCAGTGCCAGGGAAAGAAGATAGTATCTGCTTCGCTTGCATTGTCAAAGGCTGAGAAGCCAGGTGGCAACCTTAGTGCAGAATTAAAGATAAGGAGTAATGTCATTCAGGGACATTGGGAATGCCCTGGGACATTAAAGCACTCTCATGTTTGGGTATCCTTTTTAACTATTACTCGATCTGATAGAGTTAGTATGTACATTTCTGCGTGTCTGTTACCTCCAGCAATTGTGTCAATACCCAGGAATGAGGAAATCTTGTAGAAGTTTACACAAACAAGAAAGATTGGCTAATATTCCAAGGTGTCTGAGATTTTCAGGGACTATAGTGTTTATTTTAGATTGGTCTAAAGATGTAACGTGATGGTTATTCAGGCTAGAGAGAAATTTCAGCCTAAAATTTGACAAATTTTGAATGGCTCAAGCATTTAATTCCCAATACGGTTAAGATTCATTGAGGTGTAAATGTCATATATCATCTGGGGTACCAGAGATTCCTTGACCCAATTTAAGTGGTTATTGATTTTTAAATACAATTTTTGGCAATAAGCAGTTGCACTTGTACCAAACAGAGGTCACTCGAATATTATGGCGTGGAGCTATAAACACAGGTTGGGTAGTCTTGGGCACACCTCGTATACAACCGATAGGGATTTTCTATGATATAACGTTATCTTTGTTGTTCACTCTAGTAGAATATTTAAACTTCATAACTAAATAATTGGGAATATCATTTTTTTTTATTATTTCCTTTATATAAAAGCATCCTTTGGCACTTATAGAAATAATAATATAATCATTATCTCTATCTGAGTTGATGGTTTGGCAGGGCCAATGTCATTCCCCTAAGAGTAAATTGTGGGTTTCAAAGTTTTCTGTCTGGTTATCCTTGACTCCAGTTCAGATATTTGTTCCTCATATAGACAGTGGAAATAATTCACCAGAGCTGCATAGTGTGCCTGAAGAGGATGGTGACGTACTCATCATTCTCAGAGAAGGAGACAAGGAAGTGGATGTGCTTCAACTTGTGCAGCTGGAGGAGAAAGTGAGTGACCTTGAAGAATGGATTGGGAAGAGGGAGGATGCTGTGGAATTGAGTTGGATTGAAGACTGTGGGAATCTTGGAAAGGACTTATCAACTTCTCTTCTTGAGGAACATCTTGACCTTTGCAACCAGCTGCTTGACTTGGAACCAGAGAGCAAATGTAAGGCAAAGATATTCCATTGAATAATTAGTTTCATCATAGTTTTGTAGTTTAGTAATGCTTATTTCATGTAAGGATATTTTGGTTGAATGACTTAGCATTGATCTGTGTGCCAGACTATTAATGAAACCTTTAGTGCATGGAAAACAAACAGAACCAATATAACAAAGGATTTGGATCATTTGTTTCAAAGTATGTCATGATTTGACCTTTTTGAGACTTATTAAGTAACGAAAATATCATACGCTGGAATTGAAGTGACCCAGTTTTTGAAGATTAAACATGCGAGGATGACTGGCAAAGAAACTATTGCTCACCATTTTGCACATAATAACTGAGGTCAATCCTCGCAGGCAACAAAAAACCAGAGATCAGCCACAATGTTTTTCAAATTATCTCTCTTTATTACCTTAAGAGAAGTAAATTTTAATCAAAATTCAAAGTACGTACACATTCCCAGAAAACCGATGAAAATATATCACCTTAGTAAGGTTCTTAGGACTGGAGAAGAAGAGCTCTCTCTTTTTCCCCCATGGAGGTCACCTGGTAAATGGGTGAGATCAATAGTTTACAAGTCATGTTGTTAAACAGCAATACCGCAACTGTCAATAAGGTTCACTATCATGATCATATCTTCATTATCATACTGGAATACGTTGTCAGCATAGTAACATTTTAACTCTCACCATTAAGGCATTAACAATTAATGTATAGCTTTCCTTAATCATACAGCTCTGCTCATTTCTGTGGACTCGTCTTAAATGTTATAAGGAGTCTGTTCTTGGTGTAACATTCCTTAAGTCAAGGTAAACAATTTTTTTCCAGACTTCCCTGAGTCTTTTACAATTAATAGTTTATATTGATACTTGAGTAGGTAGAAAATTAGTTTTAGGCCCAAGAGATTTTCAAACTAAGCATTTCAGGAGGTTCAAGTCAGAGGGCAATACTCAGCTTTAATCATGCACAGAGATTTCAATTCCCCACAGATTTACCTTAATTTACAAATCTTTAGCCGCCACAATACTACTTATACACACACATTGTCATTTTCCTTTCCAATTCCAGCCATGGCTGTCTATAAATCCTTAGGAAATTCCTCAGTGAAATACTCTGTGACATCATCATCGTAAGAAAGGTATTTACTAGTTCTTTATGCCAATTCATTGTTTCCCTACATCTTTTGTCATTTTCTCTTCTTTGAGGGCTGTCATGTGGTTAGCTGCACAAGAAAATTATCAATTTATTCAGCATTAGTACACAGTTTTGAGAAGGTCATAGGAGTCTCTTCCACAACACCATTTCCAAATTGGTTTTTAGTTCGATTTGAAGAGGTGCTACTTGACAATAGATGTTGACGCACCTTTTAAACAAAAATACTACTGTTACTTTTGAATTTATTCAATTCCCAGGCATGAAGGTTCTGCTCTTTAGGGTCCCATCTCACTGGGACCCAAGGGGGACAATTCTTGAGTTTTATCACATGCGTTTCTGAGAGTATATCGCACACTTTCTCTTTTCAGTATTCTCTAGCAGTCACAACCTGTTCTGTTCGCGATAATTTTTTTGCATTCCACATTGACGTATATTTCATGTGATATATAATATCATAGTCTTCTACAGAGTAAGCAGTGAACGGATGATACACTTGTTACTTGGTGAATGTATATTGGAAGTAATCCAACGAAGAGGTGGAAGAACGGACTATTTCTCTCAACCTTGCCCCAGTTCTTCATCTTCCTGGTTTCAGTCCTAAGATTGGTCTGCAGCAGTCCTCCATCCTTTCTGGTTCTGGGCCAACCTCTTCATCTCCATATAGGAGCAACAGCCTATTTCCTCTACGATCTGCCCCAAATCAGACAGCCTAGTACTTCCTCTACAATTTTTTCCATCCATACTACCCTCCATGATATTTTTACTAGCCTTTTGTGCCTCAAAATGTGTCCAATAAGCTATGTTCTTCTACTCTTCAACATATTGAACAGGCAATTCTTTTCTCCAACTTTCCACAGCACCACCTCATTAGTTACTCAGTCCACCCAGAGTATTTTCAGCATCCTCCTGTAGGTATAGAAGAATCGTGGAAGAATGAAATATTCATTTTGAATAAAAACGCAACCATCCACAGGAAAGAGTTAAAATATTTATTTACCCGAGTTTCGGTGTTACTTCACCATCTTCAGAATTACAAGTGTGGCCCATAGACTTTTTAGGTACAAATAGATAGGTCCCCCACCCGAACCTATATATTTGTATCTAAGAAGGCTATGGGCCACACATGTAATTCTGAAGATGGTGAAGAAACCCGAAACTTGGGTAAATAAATATTCAAAATGAATATTCTCCTGTAGCTCCAGAGTTAAACGCCTTCACTTCCCATCCACCCCAAGCATCCAGGTCTTGCTTCCATACTGCATAACGCTCCACAAAAATATCTTCACCAATTGTTTCCTTACTTCTACACTGATGCTGCTGGAGGTGAGGCTTGTTTTTCTTGTGGAAGGCCAACTTAGCGTGGTTGATTTGACTCTTTAGATCTTTTTGACTGTGACCATCTGAAGTTATTTTACTACCCAGATACTGAAACTTGTCATTGTCTGGTGTCTGGTCTTCAAGGGTTAGATCAACTCCTTTATTGTCTTTACTACATCTACATGATACCCTGCAAGCCACCGCAAGGGCATGTGGCAGGGGGTGAGCCACCACCATACATTCACATGCACTCTCAATGCACATAATACAAGTCATGTATTAAGCACAAAAAGAAGAAACTATCATGCAAAACCTAATACGAGAACTACAAAACATGCTGGACAATGTCAAACCACTCACAACAAGCATGCATAACAAAAAAATGTCCTTACAAAGTGCAAGGTCAAGACGAGGAACTACATTTTAAATACAAGCAATACTCACCACCATCACTTTAGTTTTTCTCTTGTTTAATGTGAGATTATACTTTTTGCCTGGTGCTATCACATTGTGTTTCCAGTAGCTCCTCCTCATTTTCTGCCAAGATCGCAATGTCGTCTGCAAACCTTATCATGTCTACCTTTTCTCCATGCACCTTGATTCCTTCTCTATAGCTTAGCCTCTTCCTCACCTCTATTCCATGCTGTATATAACCATTGAAGAAATTGGTGAAATGGAGCCCTGCCGCACATCTTACCTGATATTTGCTTCTTGCTGGTTTCTCCGTCTATAACTGCTCTCTCTCTTCTAAACAAGAACCAAATTACTCTCCTGTCTCTGTATTTTACTCCTGCTTCCTTCAAAACCCCAGTAAGGACCTTTTATTATTATTGGTAATTTGTTATTTCTCTTAGAAATGTGTGACAATGCCATAAATTTGTTTGGGATTTTTAACCACAAAGAAGCTGAAGAGATGTTGTTACCGCTGTTCTAAATAGGCAGAAAATATTCAATGGTTAGGTAAAGTTTCTTCATAATTTTCAAGAATTAGTAGCTGTTTGCATGGGATTGTATGTTATATATGCATTTTGCTCATAGTAATTTGAGTATCGGTACCATAACCCCAATATTTGTTAGAAAACTTGATTATTTAGGTGATAAATCATCTAAATTAAGAGGTCTTCATGTGATATAATAATGTACATAAGTGAAAGTAATGGTGGTTTATGTACTATTGATTCTTTTATTATTGTTGATTGTCTTATGACCACCGAGATATATCATAAGTTTTAAGTCCAAACACAAACTCTTAACATTATTAGGAGTTAAAGTGGCTATTTCTGAGATATATAATCAGGAGACTAACTTATTTAATCATTGCATCGCAAGACATAAGCCTTGGAACTTGTTCCATAATCTTACGGTACTTTTTATGCCTCAAAATTGTTTATATTAAGGGACAGAATACCAAAAAAGAATTGTTTATTGGTTGAGATTGTATTAACACATGATAAACATTTTTATTACATCAATACATAAAAGAGACTACAAAATTCAGCTTGATGTGATGCTTTTATACAATAAAGATACAATTGATTAAATTTATATCAATATTAAGTATTCCCCTTTCTTGTTGGAGCTTCTGCTTGAAGTTAGCTGATTGGCCCAAGCCATCCCCCACTCCCATATTTTCCCAGTGTGGAGAGGCCTCTCACATTTCATGTACGGCATGCATCGCACGGATCATATCACTGAAGCGAAGTTGTCATGCAAGTGATATCCTCCATACAAAAATTTTCGTCAGCGAATTATATCGCACGAACTCAAGAATTGCCCCCCAGGCCTTTTTCTCATGGAATGGGATTGGGAAATGCAACTATCTGCTGCATTTGCATCCCTCTTGTTGCATGAGTCCATGTAAGAAAGAATGCATTCTCGATGTCTGTATCAATTGGCATTAACTTGAAAGGAATACTAGAATAATATGTACCACCCCTGTTAAGAGGAAAATATTTAAAAAAGTAATGGCTAAAGAACTTTTTCCCATATTTCAGTTTTGTCTTATTATTTCTTAATAGGGACAATGCTTACATGTGTGCAGCTAATGAGAACTTTAAAGAAGAGAGACTCTGGACCGAAAAAGATTGAATATCAGAAAAAAATAATGGAATATTTGGAGAAACTGAAGAAAATTGATTCATTACGATCTGGATTCTATTCTGATCTATGTAAGTACTTATTCTGAGCAAATTGCATTGAAATTGGTAATGTCCACTATGGAACCTTGGTTCACCACTTTCAAATTTCAGTATATCTCAGCTGATAGTTGTGTATCAACCTGTTGCTAATCAATATATGAATAATTACAGAAGTTGAATCCATAATGTTATCACTGGTATTTCATTTAATATATCATGCCATTTAAAGCTTTATAAAGAATTGAGTTTACTTACCAATATAAAGGTCTAACATACATTATTGCTCTTAAAATATGGGATACTTGTTTTTGACTCAGTTCAAATAATAGATTTTTTGGATCTGTTTATTTTGAGAATTCATGACAGAAGAGAATATCTTCTTTGATTCATGCAAATGGAATGGGATATATGTAATGCCAACCAGTTTTCAAATCTGGTTATTAATAATATGACCTTAGGCCTGTTCCCCTTATAACATTTTAAGGAAGACGTTGCCACTTTGTATAGTAACTTGCAGTAGTAATATATGATAGTGCTTTGTGAAAGTTGGAAATTCGAAGATGATGTTAATATTGATCTATTTTTGTTTTCCACAATTTATGCTGTTATTAATGTCACCTAAACAATTACACAGTGACATTTTTAGTCAATTACGTGGTATGGCCAGTCATTAAAATAGGGTAGAAAGTGCCTTTTAGTGTTCTCCTTTCAAATCCCGGCACTTTTCCCAAGGACTTTCTAAACCATTTTGAGTAACATGATTGTGACGGCTTGCACCAAGGTGGGTCATGGGAGATCGGCCTCATGAGCGTCGTGTACCACCGGGTGGTACACAAATTCAAAGTTCGAAATGGCAGGCCTGGGCATGCACGCCCCTCAATAATGATCTATTCTTCAGATTTACGCTCCCAAGGAAAGTGGAATTCACATATTGACTAACTTGCAGGGGTGGGAAAATACATAGGAATTGAAATATAAATTGCAAAAAATTGTATAAATAATAAAGTAATCAGTAAAACTAGATTTTTTCTAGAATACACTTGCAATTTTGTTTCACAAAAATGGTTTGTGCTTAATAGCACCAAGAAGATTATTAAGTAGGGAAAATGGGAGGATGTGCCAGTCAAATAAAATTTTTAATGGTAATTCATGTTAAACGTTTATTGTGACTTTTTTGTATAATAGTTGCCCTCCTCTCTGGTCTTAAAGCTCCATAATGATGCTTCTCTTCTTTTTGCCTTCCATCTCTATGAAATTCCAGATAGTGATTGCGTGCTGGATGAAGCTCTTGATTCAGAGAGGGTGAAGCCTTCATGCCTTGATCTCTCCTCTCTGGGGTTGACAACCATTCCTTCTCCAACGGTACCACTGCCCATTCCATTCCTCTTGGCTACAAAACTTGACCTCTCAGGGAATCCTAAGTTGTCACTTCCTACGGAGAGACTGGGGGCCCTGGCCTGCCTTGCCCATCTTCCTAGGCTGCAGCATCTCTGCATTGGTGCTGATTTTGAAAAACTGAAAATGAATATCCCTTTACATGACATCATTCCCCACTTGCCTCGTCTTTCACATCTGGAATTAATACCAAGTACCACAGAATCTTCCCTAACAATTCCTCAAGAAGTCGTAGTTATCCTGAAAGAGTTATTTCCAGGACTGAAGTCAATGAAACCCGTTTGATAATGTGGTTCTACTAGTTATATATTTCAAGGTAAGTTAAACAGGGTTTAAAGCACTGAATACCTCAGCAGTATCATGGCTGTGCTACTTGGATGAAGGAACCACTGTCTGTCGCACAACGGTCAGTAAAATTTAAATATCACTATTATAGATATTGATGGTTGAGATGAACATTTTAACAGCACAATCAAAAGACACTGTCATGCAATTATAATTGATTCTTGTCATAGTTTAGATATTTCATTTTAATGATACACTAAGAAGCTAATGATATTGACTTATGTTGCAATTTCAATATCAGTTAAAAGTTTTATCTTCATCGATTGTGAAATAATCTAATTCACATTTAATCTGTGAAACTTCTTTAATAATGACAATCTTGTACAATCCATCAGCCATATTAAGTGAAAGTTAAGCTTTAATACACCTAAGGTAAGATCTTTTCCCACTTGTGATTATTTTTCAATTGATGATATGATGTGAACTCTTGTACTAAAGAACCTGAATTATTGTGTACAGTGTTGACACAAAATATTTGTAATAAACAATTAATTACTGAAATGAGTGCTATCATAATACTATTTATGTTTTTCATTCCACTATAAAACATTATGTGAAATTCTTCCAAAATGAAAAAGAGGACTTCTAAGGGAAAAGAATATTTACATTATTTATTGAAATACAGATAGTGATGTGGTATTACTTGTAAATTTATTGACATTGACATTTATTCAAGGGATGCTTTTAACCTACAAAAAAGTGCAAAATAATATGCAAAGACATTAATACTAGCCAACATTTGAAACATTCAAATTGGAATATTTTTATACAGATGTCAATATATATATATATTCACAACACCTGCATCTCACAATACACCATCTACCATTTAAAATGTAATTTCTGTGATGCGTATTATGGTCAATGTACCACACCATTAAATCATAGAATTAACAATCACAGAGCATCCTGCCACCTCTCCCTCTTATTCCCTTCCAATACCAAAAAGAACACAACACGACCTTCACCCTATGTTACAAAGTTTCCATTCTTGACTGTATTCACCCCAATTAGTCATTAGTGCAATTGAAAACACTGGAGCTCGACATTATTGGGATTTCGGGTGCCTACATCAAACAGGGTCTCAGTGTGATGAATTAGCTACCCTTCCCTCCTCCCCACCCTACCTAACTGATACTAACTTCCAGTAGCACACATTTCCTGCCTCAGACTCAACTGAAGACCCTGCCTTCCCACATTCCTATATTACAAACCACAATATATTGAACCCAGGAATATAGATTCCCTTCTTCCCTGTTCCATCATTACAGCTACCTTGTTTATAACCCTTAAAATTACCTCCCCAACTGATTATTCCACGTCACCATATACATATATCACAGTACCATATTTCAATACACCACTCCATAAATCCCTCCTGTCACTCCCTCCTCCTTTCACAGTTACTTTCCCTATTCCCTTTCACTTTCTACTCCTTTCATCACCCAATGCCCTCCTGACCCACCCTAACCATCCATCCTCCCACTCCCTTTCCCTCCCCCTCCTGCTCCTACAACCCTCTCCCCCCCTTTCTCTATTCTTATCGAAGATTCAGATTTACGAGAAATACTTGGATTCACTTCTTGTGTACGTATTATATATAGCTAGACGAAAAATTTTCAATTGATATATATTTGCCCTGGCTAATAATTATATTCGTCAGGCTAAATGAAAACAATGTTCAAGATTTTTTTCGGGAATAACTGCAAAAATTTTCGTCATATTATAAATAACACTGGTCAACAAAGATTTTTTCCTCGAGACGTTGTTGGGTGATATTACACGTATTTTTCGTGATGATTCCTAATCTGTGCTTAAATTCTTTCTATCACTTCTAGTTTCCTTAGGACAGCTGAATATGTTTTTGTTACAATGAAAGTAGTAATTTATTTCATTTACATATCGTGACAGCATGAGCAGGTGAAAATAAAACTTTCCTATCGTTTTGTTCAAAGCAATGCTGAATCAGCTGCCACTTTCACATCAGTGCGTGAAGATGTTTGTTTTTTCTCTGAAGTCGGTTTGAGAATTTTGTTGCTAGCAGGAAATTGCAGCTTTGTAATCGTTGTGAAGTGGCTTAGCTTTCATCATGCCTAGACTGCGTGAACCACCCCCGCTGACTTTTGTTACGTGTGCGGTGAAATTACTTTCAAGGCTCAAAATGGAAATGGAACATTACTCCCTTTTTGAGACCGTGTTATAAACTTTATTTTGACTGTCCGTTGGGTGACCAGGATAAAGGATGGGCGACTCATGTGATATGTAGCACCTGTGTAAGGCTTCTCTCTGGTTGGCCTGAGGGAAAACTAAAATTAGTCGTCCCCATGATTTGGTGGGAACCTAAGGATTATTTTTCAGACTGTTATTTTTGTTAAACAAAAATTAAAGGAATTTCACCGAAGTCAAAACACACAGTAAAATATCCAAACAACCTGGAATCAGAGATACGACCGGTCCCTCACTCCGAAAAATTTACCAATGCCTGAACCAGCGGAAAATGTAAATCTTAGCGAAGATTCAGAAAGTAACCAAGCACGTGAGAATGAAGGACTCGAAGGACCCAAATTTCAATGTTATCGGCCAAGTTAAACTCATTTGAATAACATTTACTGCCCGATCCCTTTTAAAATTATTATTCCACTTCAGTTAGTTGCAGAATTTATGGGTAGTGTTAACGATAAAGCCATTTTTTCGGTAATACTGTAAGTTTCTGCTCTGTACCAGACACTGATCATTGTCCAGAAACGTCGTACATAGACTGATAAAAATAACGATGTCTTTTTTTAGGTGAAATTAGGAGAAAATAGCTCTCTCAAATATTTAAACCCTGTTCTTACTCAACATTACAATTAAAAACACTTGCGCAACTAGCGGGATTTGAACCCGCGATCTCCTGATCTCAGAAAAAATTGGAAAAACGATGATCTTACGACCTTTGGCATCAAAAGGAGTGCGAATCGTGTTTATAAACAAACTGGCAGCCACGACAAATTCGTAAAAACTGTTATTCGCTCATAACCTTAAATACATATAAGAGCTAGAGAAAGTTTTAATGAGGCACTTGTAGAGGATGAAAAGACAAAACGTATTGAGGGGTCGCACAATAAATTTGAACAAATGGTTTATTGTAAGATTGTCAATAAACAATAAGAAGGCCCGTTCTTTGGGCAATGTTGCAGATGACATACGTAAGTAATATAATAAAATATTTTTAATTGTCTAAATTTAATCAAAACCCCGAATTTCCAATTTTAATAGTTTCTAAAATTGACGATATCAGGCTTCAATTCGTGGATGTTATGAATAACCATGGTTGGATTAACAGATGTCTCTTACTTTTCCACAGTTTTTATTTGACAATACAATGCGTTTCACAGTTCTACGGCATCATCGGGTACATTCTGCGGGTGTGGAGTTTTGACAACATATATAGACAAAGCACGGATGGGGTAGGTTGGGGTTCGAGGCAGAATTAGTAGAATTTAATAAAAAACAACTAATTAACCAAAAAACAGTAAAGACCTGTTTACATGTACACGTTGGCGCGTTCAGGCACTCGGGCGTTCTCCAATGACCTGCGATGGTAACTATTTCTCGTGACTGGTTGAAGAGGTGCGGTTAAAAGGGTGAGAGTGAAGTGAATTATGGGTTTTATGGCCGAGGAGAGTGCGTAGGCGGTTACAAAAAGGGAAGAGAGGATGCAGGAGGGGGCGGTCATCCAATGTCGGAACCCAGTGTTTACAAATTAACTCGCAGCGATTGTAGAGCAATCTACATTGGACAGACCGGTAGAAACATACAAATACGCACCAGTGAATATCTCAGTTGTCTAAAAAATTCTAAACACCACCTCCTTATTTGCCAAACACCTATCGGACCATAACCACAAAAGTGACTTCGACCAGAAGATCCTACACACGGCCCCAAGAGGTCTCGAATTGGATGCTCTGGTTCAAATTGAGGTCACAAGAGCTTCTTCAAACTCTTGTGTAAATTTGTGCAATGAAAGGATTTTTTCAAACCCCTCCCCACTCGTGCCCTTAAAATTAACTTGAAAGGTGACTCCCCCCCCTCCTGCATCCTTCCTGCCTCCTTTTCTAACCGCCTACACACTCTACCCAGCCATAAAACCCTGTTGTCATATCTTGTCAAAACTCCACACCCGCAGAATGTACCTGATGAAAGGTGAAATGCATTGTGCGGTCAAATAAATACTGTGGAAAAGTACGAAACGTTTGTTATTCCAACCGTGGATATTGTAAGTTTCTGCAAAATTGCCGCTTAAACAAAAAAAAAGATCCTTTATTCACCCTTTGAAATGAACCCCTTATTACAGAAATCCATTTTCCTTTAAGTGGTTAAAATGAAAGCAAGAATTCTCTAGTTTATTGATGTTTCTTTTAAATTTCAATACCTTGAAATCCAGCAGAGTTATTTAATTTTTTGATGAAATTTAGGTTTCGCTAATTTTGCAAATCAGCAACTATAAGTGCTATCGAAATTGAATAAAATACACTTTATAGTGCTTGGTCAAACTTGAACATTGCCGCAAGAATCTCTTAGCCTTTATGTCGGCCAAACTCGTTGTGGTAGGCCTTACAACCCTAAGCTACTACTATTAAAGAATGTTTTGAATAAATGAAGAATTGATTGAAAGAATGAATTGAACAAAGTTTTCTTAACAGCAAAAAATATGCAACCTTGATGTTTTATTTGGTCCATGACCTTTTTAGGAAGTGACTTTCAGAAGAAGACTTCAAGATTTATGGAAAAATTATCATTCTTTTGCTGATTTTTACTATATATTCCATGTTTTTTCTCATCAGCTATTGTTAGTATACAAAGTGTAGTAATTTAATTCCCAGAAAGCATCTTTGCAAGTATATTTGTGCAACTGTACAGTAGTCTACATGGTCAACACTGTCCTTTAAAGTTCTCACTTTGTGAATATGTATAAAGAAGAATAATGTTATCTCTGGAAGCAGACCAAAACTGGGATTGTCCATTTTTAGTAAAATCTTCCACAAGGATATAATTTTCTCAATAGCTAACTAACATTTACATCTATCAGCTTGAAATATACACACACATTTTATATTGAATATGTTCAAATATGAATACTCATGAGATTTTTTTGCAATTAGATCATGAATTAAGGAAAAGGATATGTACACTGCTAATTCAATGCCCCCTTTATTCAACTAAAGAATTCTTTAAAGGTAATTTAGGTCAAGTGTAATTTAAAAGGCAAGGCATGTATTATGTAAATGAAATAAAAAGAGTTTCAACTGTGATTAGAAAAATTCTCACGGAAAAATGAGCAACTAGAGATGATTATCACAATATAGAAATCACGTAGAAGATCAGAGATGCAATAAATGGAACATCTCTGGAGATTTTATGAGAAAAGGGGTATTAAGATGGAAATGATTGAATGATTGGTTTGACAAGGAAGTGCCCCTAGAAAAAGAGACAAATCCGATCTGTCTAAAATGCTGCAGAGACCAAAGTAAAAGAATATTAACATGTTAAAAAAAAGAATTTAAAAGAATAAAATAATGAAGAAAAAAGGAATTATGAAAGCTGAAAGAACTCTAAGAAAAAATTACCAAAAAAACAAACAAAGAAATTCTACCATAAAATAAAGCAAACAAAAAAAGGGAACCTACAAAACAAAAATTAATATGTTAGAGAAACAAACAAGAAGTTTGATAAGTGGAAGAGAACAAATGATGGAAGAATGCATGATACATTTTCGAAGAGTTTTTACTTGAAAGGGATGAATATGATTGAACCAAACCAAACAGAGACATCAGCTGCTGAGAGAAAAGTGGAAGAGAATCAAGAGACATTATTAAACCACCTTGAAATGAAGAAATTAAAGGGAATATAAAATCCCTAAAAGGACATAAAGCCCCAGGAAGTGACCATATTAAACCATAAATGTTAAAGCAGGGTGGAGAAATATTATTAGCCCATTAATGCAGGAAGTCCTCCTTTGAGGATGGTCAATTTTCAGCTTCAGTGTCACTATATAAAAATAATATATTTCTTTTTTCACATTTTTTAAATATATAAACTATAAAAAAACACTTTTAATAAAAAAAGTATTTTCTTTTATTGATGGCTTATCAAACATTGCACTCTTTTTAGACAACGTGGACTTTTATTATTTATTTAAAAATATTAGTCTATATATATATATAAAGCATTTTATTCTTTTTATTTAATTTCAATAGTGAAATATCCTGTACAATGTATAGTTTAGTAGTTACATTTGGTTTTTAATATTTTTATTTGAATTTATTTCTCACTGTCCTTGCTCAAGGATGTCCGGTGGATACGTATATAATTCTAGAAATATTTTTGCAGGGTATGATGTATAGTTGTTATTGTCCGCAAAATGTACTTATTCTCTCACTAAGGCTATATATAAAAGAGTTATCATGGGAAATTTACAGTTAGGGATTTAGAACAATTAAGTTCAGCCATTATTTCGAAAACCTGGATCCTGTTGAGCCTTAATAATAGATGGTTTTATTACACTGTCTTCGATTCTGATATTTTCTCGGAGGAATACCTAATAGGTATCCTCCGAGAACTACCCACCTAATTTTAGTGCACTTTGTAATGACAAAAAACATCCCTTTTGGAATAGTGTATTACATTGCCTTATATTTCTTCTGGTTCTCGAATGCATACATTACTGCATTGTTTACGAAGTATGAGACTGAGCTTGACTGCCAACTGCCAGTGAGCCCGTGTGTCACACACAAAATTCTGCTCTCCACAAAAGAAGAATGTGTAATGCAGAATGTAAAGGAATATTTATGATACAGTACTTTACAGTAAGTAAAATTGT
>WURS02422288.1:0-16704 GCA_011762765.2 Rhinocypha anisoptera
GCATGTGACTCAAACTTTTTAAAGGTAAATACATAGTTTTACATTGCATGGCTGGCATGTGGTTCAAACTTTTTTCGCCACCTCGGTGATCAAGCGGCATTATTAGCGATCGCCGTTCAAGTGTGTGTGTGTGTGTGTGCAGCGTGTCGGCACCGATCGATCTGGTGACAAGTAGCCACTGGTGGTGAGGCCAAATGGTGCACGCTCAGTGATGGTTCACTGCTGGCTCAGTGCCATCTCCTCGTTAGCACCGGAGAGACAGCACTGGGGTCCCCCCATTGGTCCCATCCAGCCCATCTGACACTGTCCACTTTATTGTCCCCGTTTGCAATGTTATTTCTATTCATGGACCAATTCTTTCTCTTGCTTGCCGTAAAATCACATTGAATGGCAGTCCACTTTGGCGTGCCGCCGAGAAAGCTTTATGGCACTTGGGTGTTGTCGCTGTTTGAGACTTCATGATAGGATAAAATTTAAATTCAACTTAGCATGCGTTGGAATGGACAATCTGGTTCAATCAGAATGGGATGACCATGCGCATTTTGTTTGGCAACTACCAAATTCTATCCAAATAATAACGAAGTAGTGATGCAGGCAAAAATGTGAAAATGACGTCTTTTCATGAGCTAGATCACTTGGATAGGTCGACTATCTTGGCCCTTGATGGTCTCATCCTTAGCTTAATTCGATTCGCGATCACTGTGCCATGTCAGTTTGTCTGTCTGTTTTTATTGACAAATTGTATTAGTGTAATTAGATTGCGATTCCATTCAGTGCGACTTGTCAACTGGCCTGCCACACTATCGCTGTGGCTGGTGGCACATCTCTTGTCGCGAAACTCGTCGCGACTTGGTCAGGACACATTGCGGCCATGTTTCTTCTAATTGGTCTCTGTCCTCTTGTCGCGACCCCAGCTACCAACAGCTGTAGTAATCTCTCTCTCTCTCTCTCTCTCTCTCTCTCTCTAGATCTAATTTACATTTCAATTGCTTGCCCATTGTGATGTCTATCTGGCATCGATTACCAGTAGCGGGGGGTTTCCGGCTCACTCACAACTGCTTACCACTGACACCAATTGTGTTTTACAAATTATGTCTCTGCGCGTTTTACTTTTGTTGCATTCGATCTTTTCTATTTAAGTATATTTTTATTTATGCTACTATTACTATCAATTGATTTGGTTATCTAATTGAAAATTGATTTAAGTTAAATAATGTGTTTATAATTTTTTATATTATCAAATGAATCAAGACCGATTGCAATCGCGATTGATAATCAATTTTTAGCAAGGTGAGTGGTAGTTTTGCTGTAATACGCCCTGCTATTAATCTCGCATCTCTGTCCGTTTCTTTCTCACTTAAACTTTAGCATATCTTCCGGGCACTTGGAAAGCTAAAACTTGATAAAGGGGATCCTTTCCGGGAAAGAATACTTGAATGAGACTTTCAGAATTCATGGTCCAAAGAGGGTCCGGGCTCATTGAAGCGAACGCCATCTATTGGGGCTACATGTCTCCCGCCCTGCTCTGCCAGAGCCTCTGAACCAGAGGGTAACGTTGCCATCTTAAGAGTTATAATAATTATTACACATATATTACTAATTGAAGGATAGTAATTCTAGTAAAACAGTGTTATAAGTGGTAACGTGAATTTGATTTATTTGAGTCAAAGCTCAAATTGTAAAAAGAATTCATAGATAATAATTGAGTAAAAATCTTTATACCTTGCATTTTGAATTTTAACATATCCGGTTGAACTTCAAGACTTAAATGCATATTTGTATTGTTGCGTATATATGTTCTAAAAAGTTAATTTTCCAACGTGATTTCTTTTAAAATGAATTTATTTTTTCCATTATACTTTTCTCATTTTCTTTTTTATTCTAAGTTGAAGCTTGCCTGCCACAGTGTCATCTAGCATTTAGCAGATAATGCTTGATGCACTGGCGTCTCTCTCGTAGTCGGCCACAAAGCACCCATTCTGGTCTCAGGTGTTGCCCGAGTTGGGCAGAAATCTCGAGGATTAATGCCTTCCGCGCCTGTCTGCCCGCCTTCTCAATCGTTCCCCAACAAGCTCAGCGTTCAGTCTGTCTCTTTTCAATTTTGGCTTCTGTCAAGTTTGGTCTCTCTCTCTCTCTCTCTCTCTCTCTCTCTCTCTCTCTCTCTCTTTAATGGGTCTCTTGTAGTCTCATCTGTATGGTAATGGTACGCCCGTAACTTGCTTCTTCACCACTATCGCACTCGAGTGCCAATTGGTTGCCGCGAACTTACTAATTTGGTTTCCGATTTGTGTATCGATTGGTTAAAGTTTGACTATCGATCCATGCGTGAAACTAATTAAGCTACTTGAGAAAAAAAATCTTAATAATATAATGTGTGAGTAAATGTTTGTTCAAATGAGGTTATTGAAAGCAATCTATGATTAAATCTTGAATGAAGTTCCTGGACAAGACCAAGTTGGAGAAGAATTGTCATGTGGAAGTAATCGGGAAAATGGCCGATATTTCATCTGTTGGCAGCTAGAGTGTCCCTAGTATGAAACGATTAATCACAAGTACGCATCCCGAGAGTGTCTAGTGTCACACTAGCGCGGCATCCTCGATTGCTGCCAGTGTGATTGTTATTCAAATATCGCGCCTCCCGCAACACCATTTGTCTTGTCTGCTGAGGGTCAGTGTAGTTCGAGTTTGACTCGGGCTCAATTCTGGTCAGTGTTGTCACCATTGCACTGCAGTTTGGTGCAATACGTGCCACTTGTGAACAGTTGTGGCTTTGCTCGTTCCGCCCTCAACCTCACTCTGGTTCAGCTGTCAGGTGTGCATCCCAGCTCACTTTGAGTCACATCTGGACCATAGTCGTGTGTTTTACATTTTCAATTAAATCCAATTGCTTTGCTGAGATTAATGGTTTGTCGCGTCGTACCAGAATTGCTCATCAATTCTATCTTCGTGTTAGTATTAAATAGATCTCTTTGTCGGATGGTGTTTGAAGGATAGATTTAATGCTTTCGCATGTGATGTTGTTGTCTATCACTAAAAATTACAGCTTATTCTTACAGATATTAACAGCTAATCAATTAAATTTTTTATTAACAGTTTGTTTAATAATTTTTTAAAAATCAAGTAATCAATTGCAAAATGATATGCATGATTTTGATATTTAAAAGTGAGAATAACTTGCAAAGTGGAAAAAAGTTAAGTAGAGTTGACACTATACAAACAGACCGAATAGGTGGCAATGGAACACTTACTTTTGATTCCGTGAGCTGGCCAAGTTAGAAGCGAGAGTGGCATCGATCGGTGCAGTGTGTTGCTGGGAGGCACCACAATCCGGCACTGGTAGTGGCTGGCCCGAGCAGTGGGCGGCTGCCACCAGTGCTATTTGACACTGCTCCACTGGCCGTCCCGTGTGCGCTCTCTCACTTCCAAACTACCCAACACTTGTGCTACACACAACAATTATTTTCAACACTTCTAACCTCTAATTTACTTTTTTCTACTCTAATTGCCACAATTTTTTATAAGTATTGGTATGTGGACTTTTCAAATTTTCAATTAAATGTTAGCCAGGTATGATTGCAGTGAACTGAGTGAACCGGGACACAAGTGTTGGGTGCTCACTTTCAAAGGGCAATCCAACCCAACGTCGAAAGTGGGCAGTGGTATCGCACACTGCGCCCCACTCTGGCCAAGCATCACGCATGGGGCCCGGCTGTCCGCGTCACCGCACAGCTCGGCATCTTTGCCGTTTGCAGTGGGCGGTGCTTGCACAAACCGTCTCGGCCACTCTCTGGATCATCTGGTTCTGGTACACTTCGTGGCTCAAGTCAAGCGCCGATTCTCGATACATTTTGAATTCTGACACGCTGGGTTCCGCACCGTGCAAGTTTCTGGCTCTTCATCACCGACTCCTGTCCGCCACCGGTACCACGAATTAAGCTACGATGGATTCTGATCTAAAAGCCAGCTCTACCGATTTCAATGGTAAGTTGACTTGATGGCTATGTCATTGATTGAAATGTCACTGGTGGACACGCGCCAAGGCACAAGTTCAACTCGGTATTGCTTTAAAAGGCGATTACCGACCAGCGATTTGTAGTAGGTTGACCCGATCGCGAGACAAGCTAATGCGATTAGCACGCGGTGCTACTGACAAAACGCACGCACCGGCGAGATGCTCACTTTCAGTGGTGATTTGATTTTTTTAATTTTTCAACTCACTTTCCGTACGGCAGTACGTTCAGATGTCGACTGAACCAAGATCAATTATTCTGATTACTGCGTCGATTCGCATAATGCTCGCCTGATTTGTACTAATCGGCTTAGGCCATGTCAATCCAGTGGTCTATTGCGTTTTGAGTTGAAATCTCGGCTAGCCATTGAAAGAGATAGTGGCCACATTGACACTAGACATTGCTTTTCTATTGATCGAGTTCACCGCTGGTTGTCTGCTGTGCTTCGGTGCACTCGCTACACCGATTCACTTCAACTTCACTAATTTACCCCAGTTGTTCCAATTTAATAGACTTTTATTTTCTTCCAACTTAGACAGAATACTAACATTTTTGTTTTATTTGGTGATATTTCATTCATCCCTTTCTATCTATCCACTATATAATTCGCACACTTTAATCAATTCACCCTTTTAGTTTAAGAATTGGTTTATTTGAAAAAAAATTCTAGATCCTGTTAAGTCATTGTTCACTATGAGTGTTTTATGGCAAAGTGGCCAGTAAGGCTAATTAATTTGATCAGAGTGCTGAGAGAAAAGGAAAGTGTGTATGTCGCGTGGCTCGTCTTTAGCATTGATCGCCCCCGGGAGAGCATCCCTTTAGCCACTAGCCATTGGCAGCATCTGAACTTTAGATTGCATTTGAGTTTTAGAGCCACACTTGGTGGCAATGGTGAGCGTGCAAGCAGGAAAAATAAGCATAATTAAACTAATTGAAGCCGTTTGAAGCAAAGCTTGTCAGGTCCAAGCCGGCCCGATGCGGACCAAGGACCAATTGTCTTGTGCGATATATAAATATGGAGCTTAGCGTTTCTAACGACGAGGACGAGTGCCATTAAAGATAATGACCCGGGTGATGCGCGCGCGGTTGGCCAACACGTCTCACACAGAGCTAGTGCCACGATCCGATCTTGCTTCTAGGTTTCCACTCGGACTCCACTGGCGGGTTGCCACTTTAATCCGCTTTTTGCATCACGCGGGAACGTTGCTCGAACACGAGACGAGCTAGTTCAAATTGTTTGTCTCAGCAGACGCGACATTCTGGTCTTTAGCGTAAATCTGGCTCATTTCGACCAGCAACCGTGATGAGCTGCACATTAACACTAACGAGCGTTTGGGATCATCGACAGACCAGGAGAGCACCGACTCGGAGATGATCGACAGCGATGCCGGCAGCTCGAGGCCTAGTTCGCGTCACTCCACTAGCTGTGCCGAAATGACCTCAGTGTCAAGTGGAGCTATTGAGAATTCTACTATGCCACCCACTTCATCGGCCACAACTTTTTCTCTGGACTTTGGTGGACTTGCTACAGGTCACACTCTGGCCACTGCCGGCATTGGTACAACTGGACTCCCAGATACTCCTTCGGACTTTTTCTTCAACTACCAACTTGCGCGCAACTCTGCGTTTGCACCTTTTAGTTTTCCTAACTCTCCAATTTTTATTCCACCATCTTTGTTTAAGCCACTTAACTACATGCCTGGCACTTTTTCAGCAAATCCACTTAATTTGGCTTTCGGTGCACCTGGATCAGGTGATATGATTTCGGCAGCGACAGCAGTAGTCAACGGCACTAATTCAAACGGAAACGGAAGTGCAATGTCAGTAAAAAGTGAGCCATTAGTTGCTTCTTCTACCACTAGCAAAAGTAGTGGATCAAGCGCAAAGAGATCTTCTCCACATCTGTTATGCGTGGTGTGTGGTGATTTGTCCAGTGGTAAACATTATGGTATTCTGGCCTGCAATGGCTGCAGTGGTTTCTTTAAACGCAGTGTACGCCGTAAATTAATCTACAGGTACAGAGATGTCATCACTTGTCTAGCTGTAACATTATATTTTGCTTGATAGATGCCAAGCGGGAACGGGAAATTGCATAATTGACAAGCAACACCGAAACCAGTGCCAAGCTTGTCGCCTCAAAAAGTGTATTTCAATGGTATGTAATTTTATGTGATTGGTGATCGCTAATAATCAATGCTAATTATAGGGAATGAACAAAGATGGTGAGTGATTGGCTTTGTGTTAGTGATGTTCATGTAACCTGGGTGATCTTTGTCGTGTGGCGCAGCGGTGCAAAACGAGCGCCAGCCTCGCAACACGGCTACCATTCGACCAGAAGTGCTTCTCTCGGACTCGAACAGTGAACGCATGCTGCGCGAAGGTGTCGCCGCTACCGTGGCCGCTGTGTTTGGACTCGGCAACAGTAGGTTCCCTAAGTTTCTGCTCCTCTTTGATATAGCTTCTTCTGGCTTGATTTAGCGATTCGTCGTGACAAGTCGAGCGGAGAAGGCAGCAAGTCACTGAAGGAGACTAGCAAAAAGCCTGACATGAAAGGTGAGTTGGGGCGGGCGTCATATAGTGGCATCGTAACTCACTTGGGGCTTGCTATATAGGTGGTGGGAGCAAAGATTGCTCCACCGAATGCGGCTCTTTCCTGTCTAGCCCGAGCAGCCTCGGTTACTCCAACTCATCCCAACTGGACTATTCACAAATTACGGGAGACTTGTCAAATCCGTTACTGATGTTAAATCCAGACTCGTTTTACGAGATATCAGCACGTCTTCTCTTCATGGGTGTCAAATGGGTCAAGAATTTACCATCTTTCACTAGTCTTAATTTCCGAGATCAGGTATACCTATATTTATTTATAACATTATCACTTGATTTCATGGGATTCATTCCACCTAGGTGATTTTGTTGGAAGAGTCGTGGACAGAAATTTTTATTCTCAGCGCTATACAATGGAGCATTCCACAGGACAAATGTTCCATATTTTCAGTAAGCAACGTGCCAAACGGCGCTGATCATCTTCTCGACATTCGTGTGCTGAGTGATGCGTTTGAGCGCTTTCGCAATATGGGTGTGAGTGCAGCTGAGTTCGCCTGTCTCAAGGCATTGGCCCTTTTCAAGCCAGGTACTGGTATGGCTCTGGTTAACTTTATATTGATTGTACCAACAACAGAGGCACGCGGTCTGAAGGAAGTGACCAAAATTGAGCAGATGCAGGATCAAACGCAATTGATGCTGGTGCAGCAAGTGAAGAATCAAAATCCGACCAATCCCATTAGGTACGGTCAGTGGATTGAGCCGCTTTGTGGCTGCCACTTTTATTATACCACTATGGAAAATGTTACTCTTGTTTTATTCGCACAGGTTCGGCAAATTATTACTACTACTACTCTCGCTAAAGATAATTCCAACAGACAAGATCGCCGCAATCTACTTCAAAAAAGCTATTGGAAGTAAGTGATGCGTGCTACGCACTGCACTACTCTCGCTAATCGGATTTCTCTCATTGCAGATACTACAATTGAAAAGCTAGTCTGCGAAATGTTTAAGTGTTGAAAGTGAGTCTCAGTCCGAGTTTGTTCATTGATTTTTTCCACTTTGGTATCATCTTGTAGCAAATGACTTTCTTTGAATGCATTGCAATTAATAATAAAATTGAACCTACATTTTCGTGCTAATTTCGAAATGACGATCCCAGCACCATTGGATGATTTATGAATGATGTTGGTTACACGCATGATTGCGCGCAAAACTTGCTTCATTCATGGTTTTATCTCAGTCACTTTTGACTTTGAAGTTGATCAGCAAATGTGCATTAGCTGTTGATATCGCCACAAACGACTCTATGATTTTTAAATTTTTGTAGTCGAACTATCACTAGGCTGACATGATTAATGTTTGCATTGCACAGACTATGCGAGTTGCTAAATGGTGCAGTGAGTGATGGTGCCAGCACACCGGAATTGACCAAGCGGACTATTGGTGCGCATCACTGCCAATCTCCTTTGGGCACGTCGTATCAAGCTCGCTCACTGCAGCCCTACTCCTGTCAGGCGAGTGTCAATCGACAAATGCAAGTTTGTTCACGGGTTCAATGCGTCTTTGCCTCTACCGACATCTAATCAACATCGAAAATAAACGTTTTGATTAGAAGACGCAAAGCGATTTAAACTTAGCTACAGCCACATCCAGAACTGGCTTGCACTAGTTTACTAGTTTTTTGTTATTATTTTAAAATTAACATTAATTTGTTTTGTTTAAATTCTGCACCCATTAAAACACATACCGTTCCATTAAATATTTATTTATTAATTATTATATTAATATAAATTTATATAATTTGTTAGAAAATTATCATATTTGAATAACTTTCTAAGAGTCTCGAATACATTTTAGGTGATTTTTCATGTAATTTTTATATATCTTTTAATTTTAAAAATATTTTTTTAATTGTATGTAAACTAAATTATGCCAAGGTTTTGCTTAAATTTGAGAAAGTTTGAATGATTGAAACATGAAATGTCATGTAACCCAAGTAGATATTTGATCTTACACATTTCTTTCGGGTCATTTTCAAGTTCAGCCGGTATCGAACGGTGCTTTTATCAAGCTAGTGAACGCTTCAGCGGTACCGGGTGTTTCTATTTGTCGTTTGCTACCTTCTTGGTGGCATTTTGAATGCTACGTCTTCCTGGTTATCAAATGAACTTTGATTAACCCACCAAGCGAGTAAACACGAGATAGTTACAAGTGTAAAGTGACTTCAAAACTTGAAGAATGTTAGTTGGTACAGGGCCTTCCTGTATCGATTTGCACTGGTAGTAACAGAGGAGCACTAATCAACATGTCACCCAAAGTGATGATCGATTTGTGCCCAATGTTCGCCGAATGGGTGCTAATGCCGCGGCATGCTTTATCGTCGCTGTACATTACGTAACATGCCAGACTGATTTGTCACAAGTACCAGAAAGTGACTAGGTTGAATTTATGGTCGAATACAAGCCGATGATCTCCGCGGTGGGTGTCTAGTGTGATTGCTTAAATGGCACTCAATTGCGCCTGGTTGTCGCACACTCTCTTTGGGTAAAGCTCAATCTCTCATTATGGCTGATTTAACGGAAAAGTCACACCAGCCTGACAAGTCACTTCCATCTGTCAAGTATCGAGAGTTTGGCTCAAAGTTGAGCTGGAAGACTAAAATATTCTATAGTTTTGGTCACGTTTACAACGATCTATGTGCTTCAATTTGGTTCTCCTACACTCTACTTTACTTCAAATTGAGCTTTAATGACACTATTGCAGGATTATTGCTGTTCTTAGGTCAAGTAACCGATGCTATCTCTACGCCTATTGTGGGTTATGGCTCGGACAAGAATCTCAGCTTCTTGGGACGTCACTTTGGTCGTCGCAAAGTGTGGCATCTGATTGGCAGTGTATTTGTTACCTGCAGCTTTCCGCTTATTTTCAACTCGTGCATGCTCTGCTCTAATGCGAGTCTTTGGGAAAAGTTTCTCTACTACTCCATCTTCATCGCTCTCTTCCAATTTGGTTGGGCTGCTGTCCAGGTAGCGCATCTCTCGCTAATCACTGACCTCAGCGATGACTCATCTGAGCGCATCGAACTCAATTCTTACAGGTATGCATTGTTTCTAAACTTACCAAAGTGTCAATATTCGCTTAATTTTCGAGTAGACAGGCAGCTACCGTGATGTCCAGTATATGTGTTTACTCAATCACATTAATTTTCTTGGGCACTGAAGATAGTACCATCGACCAGAACGACTCGATAGTTTTCATGGTTTGTAAAATAATTTCAAATACACTAATTAATTGTTGTGTTCGACATTTAGAAAGTAGTGCACTTGATCACTCTGATAGGAATTGTATTTTCGGTTTTATTTCATGTGTTTGTCAAAGAACCCAAAGTCGAGGTGATAGTTGAGTTTAAAAATTTGGAAACGATTCAGAGTGATAATTCTCCAGTAAAGCCTTCCTACTCTATCAACGTGGTCGAAGATGAGAAGAAACCAGAATTGCTCGAGTCGAATCTAAGTGCAACCCAGGTCGAAGTAGTAACAATACCCGAATTTACCAAGCCGCTCAAGAGAGATCGTGACCATCGTATATGGTCCGATTGGCTCAAATCAGTCAGTTTCTGGAAGATCTGCCTCATCTACATGATGTCGAGACTCTACGTAAACGTGACCCAGGTCTACACACCACTCTATCTACAGGAAACTTTATTGCTAGCAAAGGTAGATATCATTATGTTTTTTTTTCAATAGACTGATTCAAACCTCTCATCAGCGCAACATTGCCATTGTTCCCTTTATCACTTATTTTGCTGGCTTCCTCTTCTCTCTGGTAGGCAAGTCAAAAAGAATTAACTCGAGGGTAAGTTTCTTGAAAATATGTATGATTTTTAATTTTTTTAAAATTTCGGTTTTAGATCATCATGTGTTTTGGCTGCATATTCAGTTTTCTCTCATGTATTTGGCTATGGTTTAGCTTCCTGGAAATCTCGATCTGGGAAGTTTTCCTAATGGCTGCCATCTTTGGCGTGGGTGGCACTTTTATGTTGATCGGAAGTCTCTCGCTCACAGCTGATCTCATCAACACTAACAAGGTTGATAGGACAAATTCGAATCAATCTCTCACAAGTTATGCTTTTCATCAAACAGGTCAGTGGGGCTTTCGTTTACGGGCTCATGAGTTTCTTCGACAAACTGGTGAATGGGGCGGTGATTGCACTGGTGCAACATCTCAAACCTAGTTCCGATGGAGAGGAGAGTCAAGTGGTGAACGAAACTATCAGCAGTGTGTCCCAAGTGACGAGCAGTCCGGTAGAAGTCACCACTCAATCAAGTGAGCAAGCCACAGTATTCTACCTCTATGTGCTCGTCTTCGTCTCTGGTGCGGCTGTCGTTTTCACTTTCTTATCTCTAATTTCGATTATGCAGAAGGAGCTAAAAAAACTAGTTTCCTATTTCACACCTGCCACCGATTGAGTTTAGACATGAATAAAACAAATTATCCAATATTTTTAATTTTCTAAAATAAAATATAAATAAATACAAAAAATAAATGAATGATGAACATAACTACACATATATTAATAATAGTAAATCATAAATAAAATTTTAAAAAATTATATCGAGATGAGAGACAAAGAGTATTTTATACAGTAAAAAGTGTCGGTCAAGTAGATGAAGGGTTAGAATCGTCGTTAAAGACCCAGAAGTTGTCGTACTGAAGATTAGTACGCACGAGAACGTCATTTTTTCCTAAGGAAATGGTGAGCACGTCGGATACACCTACCCAGAAATTCTCCTTCTTGAGCACACTAGCTGAAATGAAGTTGTGCTTGAGAGCAGGCACATGGAGCACACCTTGCAGTGTGATGCCATTCTTGAGTAGCACATTACCTACTCCACTCACTCTGTACGTTTCACCATAAATAATCTTCTCAAAAGACTCATCAAACTTTCGATATTCAAGCATTTTGTCGCAATTGTAAGAATAATGTTCCCTTGACTCTGTGTCCACCAACCACAGACTAGAATTCTTTCCATTTACAGGCTCAAGATGAGCCTCAAGACTCACCATTGAGAGATTGATCGAGGAATGGTTCAGGTGAGAATTATCTTCAGAGACGCAATTGAGCGGGCTTAGCAGCACAGGATTAATGTGATTCTTCAGCACTTGTACATGAAATGGTTGATAGACTACCTGGTATCCTTCTTTGACCAGTTCGCTAACAGATAATATGTTCACTTGGTAACTTGGAATATGCTTTACTTCGATTGCTCCGTCAAGAAATTTAATTGTTCCAATGCCGACAATGCCGTATTTGTTACGCCAATTGGCGGGAGGTTCACTATAAGATGAAAAGGAGCCTTCATCTTTGCACGCGTGCTGTGCGGCCGTGGTACTCAGCAGCCACTTTGACGATGGGTAGTCGAAGGTACGAGAAGGCTTCAGAAGTTTGGAACGTAATTCTCTGCGTAAACTCAGGTTCTGGATAGTTTTGTTGTAATCTTTTAGTAAGTTAGCTCTTTCTGACGTCAAATGAAACCGGTGTGGATTAAACATGTAGCAGTGACCACATTTTTCTGCTTTGAATACAGATAAACCAAATGACTTGCTTTTATCGGAAATCACTTTGGCACTGTCCATCTCACAGGTCACCTGGAAGCGCTCAAAGACGAGACGAACGATTGAGATGATGTTGACTGAATAATTCGGTACATAATAAACATTTGCCAGTTGAAATCCATTCACATTGACCGTGCCAATACCTTTCACCTCACAGAGAGTGCCATCAAGGAGGGTAAGGTAACGAGGTTTGTCTCGCAAAACCAACTCAAATTCATAGAAAAGACTGCGTTGCGTACAGCAGTGGTTGGAACACTCAGCACTCAACAACCACTGGTACTCGTTCACCGCTGCCAATGGCAAAGCAGTTCCCAAAAAGCCCACTGTACCTTCATCTTCCAAATCTTCATTCACCACGACATAGTTGTCATTTCTTAACACAGCAGTCAAAGTTTGTCCTTCGCGCAACTCCAAGGTTTTCATCTCGGGATTTGATTTGAAAACAGTTAAGTAGTCAATGCCCTCTTGAATGCAGGAAAAGTAGTTTTGATTGAGCCGAGGGACATAGTATACATTTTCAAGTGTGCAACCATTAACCACAACCTGACCCACCGCTTTGAGCTCGAGTTTGAGATTGCAGTTGCCGAAGAAGCAATCGAGTTGTTGGACACTTTCCAGTGAGGTGGGTGGGGTGACATAGAGTTGCCGAAAGGGAGTGCAGTGGTAGGTGGTGCATGCACTCACCAGCCACTCTCGGGGCGGCTTCGGCTGCTGGTTCCACTCCACCCTTTCAATCATTCTATTTACCATCCTCTTCTTGTCTTAATTCAAGCTCTATTTAGGTGTAAACAATGCCATTGAACAATACATCAAGACACATTCAAGTATATCAATTGATTATAGACAACACTCAAGAAAAACCATAGCCTTTGGATACATATCAAGAAAAGATTACTTTGTACTGAAAGACGCTTTTGGTCGTTTTTTGAGTGTTGCCTGTTATAAAAGACATACTTACATGCATTGAGTAGAAATGTAACTTATATTTTGATGATATGCCTGTACGCAAAAATAAAAATAAATGGGTTACTTAAACAATTCAACCAAACCGATATATTACATTTGAAATTAGACAAGATTATCTGTGTTAGATCATTGGAATTAGTGTATTTGAGATTTCCATTCGACAACTCACAAGATCAATTAAATAATTGTAACAAGGTACAATTAATAATGACAAAAGAATCAACTCAAATAATAAAATCTAAAACAAAGAAAATGTGCAAGAGAATCAGGTAGGAAAATGTGACAGCTGAAAACATGAGCAAACAAATATTTCCACTCCAGCACTATATAGCGCACATGTGGGGTTTAAATAGGAAATCATGGAAGTATAACTTCCGAAGTAATGCCAAGAAACAGAATTTGTATTTCTTTAAAACAATATTAGTCTAAAAGTTTGCAATTTGTATATTAAGATCTATTAAATTTGACATTTATTGTCTGAAGATCTAAAATCAATGTTAAATATTCATTATAGATTAAATAACAGAGTCCTTCTTGCAAAAAGCGGCAAAGCTGCAGACACTCAGTAAATTAAAATCAAAAATTGGAAAGATAATAAAAATTTTAATAGTAAAACAAATAATTCAAATAAAATTGAATAAAAATTCGAATCTTTAATTAAGCTGACTTTTTGCGCAATAAGTTATTTTGCTAATAACACTCTATATAGACCATGTTGTCATGTAACCAAACACACACGTGTTTTAAATTGATTCCACCAGATGACACTACAAATCGAATTTAAATTTTAAAAATAAAAAAGATAGGTTTAAATAAAAAGACTCGACGCTCAATTCTAGTCCCAACTCACACACTATCTGAATCTCTCTACAAGTTTCCGGTCCTGCCAGATGAAGATTTGGCGTTTTGTTTTTAATATTTTTGTTATTGGATCACCACTAAACACAGTTTGAAATTTTTTTTTCAAAATTGTCCAACTATAAGTTGGTCCGGAGCATAATGGGTTAATTTAGGGCTCTCAGCTTAACCCAAACTAAAATCAAATTGGAAGAAAAACCGTAATTTAGGACCAATTATGAAGTTACTTTTGTAGATAAAGGGCCATACTTTAATTACGTGAGCAAAATATTGGAATTTTTAAAACCATCTCCCCTCGTATGGTGAGCACTTTTGCTTACTAAAAAGCACTTTTAATGAAGGAGTTTATGAAAAATTTTAACACCCACCCTCATATGCTCATATGCTGACGTAATTAAAGTACGCCGTACTTAGTACGACCCCTAAGTGCAGTTTTTTGGGGTTTGGGTTAAGCTGAGAGCTCTAGTTAATTGAAAGTGAGTTGAATATACACTACGACAAACACTAAGGTAAACTTTTTAGATAGCGATAAGGTGCATGGGGTTTCCTTTTAACACTTGACTCTGGAAATCATTCGTGGTCAATTGATACCAAATCTCCAATAAAACTTTTTCGGATCAGCCAATTTCAGATCAGGTAAACAACAATCACAGCATTTATATGTGTGCTTGATCAAAACAGGGCTGTTAACGAAGGTCTTGGTGAAAATTGTTCTAAAGCACAGTGAAAGTTAATTAGATTCTCCAGTTTGCCACTAGGTGGCGACCAGTCTATGGAAGTTAACAATTAATAAAAATTTTCACCCGAACTCCCGTTAACAGCCCTGGATCAAAACATAGCATGCACGCCCTCTTGAGTTGATGAGTAACATGATGGGTCAATCGATGACAATATGATGGCACACAGGTTTAGTTTGTTTGATGAATAAAAACACCAGGCTCACATGATCTTCACTCTCGCCACTAAGTGATCAATATTTTTTTGTGAATATTATTCAAAGTTCTTTGAGTTCTACTGGACGCTAATCACCTCTAATGTACCTCCTCCGGTTATCTCTTTTGAACAGTTATCTTTATTTTGAATATCTGAAGTTGAATAATATTAGGTTTGATTCAGGAAAATAAGTTGTAGGAATATTATTCTGGTCGATGGTATGTTTCATTGGTGTTTTTTAAGTGAGAGCGAGCGAGAAAGGAGAGAGATAGCCTATCTCAGATAGGAGAAAGAAAGTGGAGTGAAAGTGAGCGAGAGTGATGGTGAAGTGAGAGTGAAAAAAAGGTTTGAGAAAACGTTGAGAAAGAGATTGTACCTGACTCATTTTACGATAGGAATACAAATATACAGTGAGTACCTAACTGCTTTACACTGTGTGGGAGAAAGGCTTGTAAACCAATGCGAGTCTAGAAAAGTACTTCGAACACATGCACATACACTAATTAAATTATAAAATACTTTATATAAAAATGTCAAGAAAAGCGAGTTGTCAACCAATCGAGTCTTCTCTGTATATTTTGTTCAGAACCCCTCTAGTAACTCTTCTTTAAATTATAAATTAGATTCTATTCACTTTTTACAGTCTTTCCTCAAACTCCCGAAAAGTCAGTGCTCATTGTCGTTAAGGTACACTCTAAACTCAAGTATTCAAAATAGGACAACTTTACTGTTTTTGAGGTAAAAATTTTATGCTATAGTAGTAACGTATAAAATAAGTAAAATTTTACCAACATATATGTAAAGTTGTCCCATGTTTTACCTTTTTAGCGGATTTGAGTTTAGAGTGTACAGTGAAAGTTTTAAATTCCAAGCAAGCACGAAGACAGGACTACTTGCTGTTTCTTAATATACAGTGACTGTTACAGGTATTGTCTCGTGTGTAAATCTCGTGAGTTTGAGGGTTTACTGTATTTTAATGCATCAATGAGACTATTTCGACAAACCAGACATATCTGACTATAATAGTCATGTTGTTGTTCGACTGATATAAAGACGGTCAGGGTGACAAAAGCAAATGGAAGAGGGGACGAGAGCCTTGTGGAGACACGAGACATCGATCGACACCTTGGCTTGTTTGTCGTCACTAATTCGCTGATGAGTGGCAGGAGCAAGCTTGACGCCACCACGCCTCACACTATCATCTTCGGTCGCCTCGGTCGGATGCTCGTCACCCCATCTCGGACACTCCATTTCCCATTGCTTTCTAATCTAATCTTCATTTTTTTCAGTATTCTTGTTGAAGTAAAAAATTTGCCTTTTTTGAGTGTAGCGCACTTTGATCAACATTCAAAAAAATATATGTTATATCCGGATTTTTCAAAAGGAGATTACAGTGAATATTGATTTATGTCAAGTTTATGAGTTCTCAAAAAAGATTTGAGTATTTGATTCTTTAATGTTTTTTTTGTAATTACCTCAGTTATAATTTTCAGTTACGATGCGACGAGTCGGCTGAGGTATCAAGTTGATACTATCAACTGTCGCTAACCTTGCCCAGTTTTCGAACTTGGGTAGCTGACCCCGCGCAATGCAGGAGTTTGTATAGAGTTTGCCACCATTTGGGGGCTCTCTTGTAAACCTAAGGCTTAGTGAAGAAGAGGATAATTTTCAGGTACGAGAATACTATTTTAACAGTAGCACTCCCAAGCCTGAAACAAGTTGTATACGAAAGTTGATTTTTGGCTTTTATTTTATCATCTTTCAATGAAATTTT
>WURS02422309.1:0-16703 GCA_011762765.2 Rhinocypha anisoptera
CCCACGCCTTCCAACCCAAAGGACCCCGAAACCCAAAGGACCCCGTCATCCTCCCGCGTAGTGAAACGATAATGCCGTCGCCCCTCCCTGCACGTTCTCTCGCTATCCCAAAGGGAGTGAGGAAAGGGTTTTTGATCGCGGTTCCAATTACTATTGTTGCCCCGCGCCGACTTCTTAAATTGCCCGACCTCTCCCGCCCCTTCTTTCTTAACATCTCCCTCTCTCTCCCTCCCCGCCTCCCGATTCCCCCGCCGACCAAGCATTAAATCCACACATCCGTCAGATAAATTGGGATGAAGATGAGATAGAAAACATGGCGTTTCATTCTCTCTCCTCCGAACCCCCATGAGGAATTAGCTAACCCTTGTCCTTCCCGAGGGGGCCTTTCTCCACTCGCCGGGCCCACCCTGCCCATCTAGCTCTCGGCTTTCCCCTTTTACCATTCCGGGGGGGAGGGGTAGGAGCGGAAGACGTTAATAACGGAATTATCGGGAGGTGGGCTTGCTGGTGAGCAGGGGGAGAAATCCCCCTCCCTCATCTTCCCCCGCCCCACCTCTTCTCTCTCTCTCTCTTATATATATCTTCCTCATACTTTTTCATTGCCGCGTTAGCGTCGGTGAAGGTCTGCGGGCGGATGAGAAGGCGGAGAGGTTTGGGAGTGGGGTAAGAGAGAGGTGCTTCCTGGGAGTGAGTGGGTGTTGAAGGAGGAGATGGGGGATATGGTTCGCTTCTCTTTCCATTTCGTGGAATTCTTTTGTTATTCTTTTTTCCACTCCTAGAGGCCTCCTCCCTCCCTCCCCAGACTCTCACCCACCCACACACACACTCACACACACACAGAAAACACCGGCTCACGTCCCACCATCGCACCCCCGAGTCCCTCTTCCTCCCAGATCTCTCCGCTTCTCCTCTTCCTCCTCTTCGGTCCGCAATATGGTGTGTCTCGCGAAGCGTTAAGGGTATTCCCGGTGTCCGTGGGACTAATTGTTACTCTTAGGATTCTTCCATTAAGGGTCGGATGATGGTGCGACGTTGTTTCCTTACGGCCAGGACCATTAAGTCATAAAAAAAACCGTACCCATGCCTCCTTCGTCCTCCCCCTTCTATTTCCTTATCTCTCTTTCTTTCTTCCCCTTCCCTTCTTTCCATTTAATCCCTCTTCCTTCCTCGCACTTGTTTCTCAGGCACACTTTCGTCTACGCGTTCCGTTCTGCAGCGAAAACCATTTCTCATTAATCCTGATCGGTTTTGCTATCTCTTCTTACTAATATGGATCATATTAGTGGTCGTATTACTAATATGGATCGTATTAGTGATATGGATCATAGGTAAAGTCCTCGTCTGCCAACCCGGAGGAAGCGGGGTCGAATCCAGACCAACTGGATTTTTCAATGCCCACCTAGGGCATGGTTGTGTGTTTCGTCCTTGTTATTAAAAAACTGAAATTGGCCTATTGATGATGTTTGTGGGCGATTTAAAATAAATAAAATGAACATAAATAAATAATATGGATTTTCACAATTTCACCTCTCAGGAGTGAGATGAGTATTTGGCTGGGAAAACTTAATCAGTTCGCAGGGCTTTCAGTGTAAACGAAGGAATCTCAGTACTGTTCACAATGGATAACTTTTGTTTAACTTGAGCATTTTTATTCCTCGTCATTATGGAAATTGCCATTTCTGTGAATTGCTCTGTATCACTTAGTGTGATTTTTGTGGCATTGAGGTGATTACAAAAGTCATTCAAGGTCTCATCTTTATCCTACCGATTTAGTGAAGCCATATTCCAAATCTAATGTTCGGCTGTCACTCCGGTTATTTTTATTCTCTTGACTTATTCCAACGTTGTCACATCACGGTTATTTGAAAATCAGATATTACTTGCGTCCTTAATTTGCGGTGAATATGGCGTCCAATGGCTTACAGCACGTAATTATAAGACTCACCCTATAAAAACTTTCAAACTCACTCATAAAGGAAATAGTTGTAAACGTTATTAAAATAACGTTATGAACCTAAAGCGAATAGTTTTTGCGTTTTTCCTCGAAATGAATGGGTAATGGAATAAAAATATTATTCGGCTCTTAAGGCCCCCCATAGTTAGTAATTCAGCCATAGGACTGAAGACCTTGTTGAATGCTTTACAAGCCCAGTGTCAGAAGTTTTGGATGAAAATTAATAGTCAGAAAACGAAAGTAATAAGATTTTCGAGAAGTAAGAAGGCTAGGCTGAATATAATGCTATAAGGGAATAATTTAGAACACAAGTAGAACAGTTTAATTATTTGGGAAACATCATAGAGTAAAATGAACATAGTAACATGGATATTAGACGAAGAATTGCATTAGCACAAAAGGTCTTTACGAAAAGAACAGAGTTAATGAGTGGGACCCTAAATAAAGATGTGAAGAAAAGATTAGTAGTATTTGTCGTATTTTTGTTTATAGGGTGCTTCGACGGCTATGGTCATTTCGCACCTCTTCAATACATAGAAAAACCCATCTGAACAAACACAACATCCATGCCCTGGGCGGGATTCGAACCCGCGACCTTTGGGTTAGCCGGCGAGCACGCTACCCACCAGGTTAACCCGGTCGGCCTGTCGTTCCGATTCCGTTCATTTCACCACTACATATTTAAATGAATTTAAACACCCTAGGCTCGTGGCAGTGAAAATTGAGTGTGGATTCATCGAGGTTGCTTCGATAGAACGAGCTCTTGAGGGAACTTTGAGGAAACGAGACATGGTGGCCCCTAAAACGAGCACGGGCCTGTTTTCTCTCTCGGTCATTTCTCCTCGGCAACACTCCTCGAGGAAGATACTCTCGAGACCATGACCTCCCCTCTCAACTCCTCCCCCACCCTCATTGGTCAACCCCATCCTCTCACGCCTCCTTTCTCTTTTCCTCTTCCTCCGAACACCACCACCGCCAACGGCTTCCCAGCGAAAGGAAAACACATGCGCCCTGATGCACAGTTCCTCCATTCATATTAATTCCTTGTTGAAACTTAGAATACATAATATTAAGAGGTTTAACATCGGTGGAAAATCAATATTTAACCACATGATTCTCTGCTTTATGAATAATCTGATCGGCATTGAAATTCAGAAGAAGCAAACTTCATTTTAATCGTTAATCAGCCCTGAAACTCGAACCCAAAGTAGATTTACAGAACCTGCCTGGATTCCAAACTCAACGAGATAGCACGTGGATCATAGTATTTACAGATTGACCACTATCGAAATTCGATACGTCCTTAGCGATTGGGGATTGTTTACTACTTCTAAATGATTCTAAATTTCTACTTGGCATTCACAGTCTCTCACAGTTTTAACAGTGATAGCTCTCTAACAGTGGAGAGAATGATAATTGTTGTGGATTTTTAATGGTCACTTTAATAGTAAAATACATGAGAGAAAATCATCCATGTACTATTGATACTTGATATGTACCAAACTGTATCCGTTGTACCTACTTATGAGCGCTCTGTGACCACATGAAGATGCATCAAGACACCGTGTTATCTCTGAAATGAGTATTTATTGTTTTAATTAGTGCAGCAAAATCGTTTCCGTATTAAAATTTCAAAATCATAGATTCTTCTCATGAGAATCAAATTGTAGCAGCCGCCCTAATAAATTCGGTCACCTGACTACTTCTTCATTCTTCATAGATCCTTTCCCTTACCTCTTCCCTTGTCTAGACCTCGTGAAACATATGGGTGGTCACTCTTTGCTCTTATAATTCTTAGCTTTATCACTCTCTACTTTGTTTCTTTTATTGTATTCTTTAATAAACTCTCCTATCCTATGATATGTCCTATCAGGAGCGTCGGGCGCAGCTTAAAATTTTATGGAGCTTATAGGGAAAGAAAAAGATATAATGATCTAGAAAAATTCATATGGATAAGGAAATCATTTATGTACATTTTTTAATGTCTTTTAATACAAAAACAAACGGATTTTTAGTAAACGGCTTTGTTTTTGCAAGTTCTACATTTTCGTTTTCCCTTTTATAAATTTCCACCATTTATTTATTAAAACATTTATATATTTATGTGTGTATGAATGTGCACATGGACTATATTTTACTCACCATTTCTCTTTTAATCGAAAAAATAATAGTTTACACGAATCATTGTTACGCACAGTAGCTATTCTACCAGTAGATTTTTGCAGATTTTTCACACCCCCCTCCCTTGTGTGGGTGTTTTCCTGAAGTGGGTTTTTTCGCCAAGAATAACAGCAATCTATTCTTACGTTTTTCCCACTCAATTGTAAATATCTTCTACACGGTAAATAATTATAGTACAATTTATATCCTACGTTTTTTTTTGCTCCTACAGTATTTTCATGTAGTAGATTGTAACAATGTCAAGGGGTTAGGTGGAAGAAGGGAATATTTAGTCTCAATCTTGCCCCGATAAAGACCTATTACTATTATTCACTTTTACAGGGAGGCAGCTGCTCCCCCCACCCTCAACGCCCACCCCCCGGACGAGCGCATGTGTCCAATTATTTTCCTAATTTTACTTTTAGTTTCTTCCCAGAGATTCTCATTTCAGAACTAGTTGAACAGTCACTCGGTATACAGTTAAACCGTATTCTAAACTCATCAACTTATTAAAAATCCTATTTTTAAAATTTTAATATGCGAAGAGACGTTTTCTGGCATGGTACAATAATATTGATAAAAATTCTAAGAATTTAAAAGGAAAATTCTCTTACTTAGAGTTGGAGGGAATTTGGACGGAATTCCAACGTATTCCAGCATCATTTCGCGACTCCGCGTTCTCCAGAGAGACCAAGATATTGATTGGGCGATGGATTACAGGATAACACCATAAAGAATTCTTTCGTCACGTTTAACTGACGTCGTGGTGCTCGTCAAAACAGGATGGCGAGTGAGAGAGAAATGCAAATTCAGTGCTTTTTCAGTGATTTACGAAGAGTAACGGCGACAAAACAGGTTGTGAAACGAGCGATAGTGAATGATATGCAATCCGTAAATATTGCGTCATCCTATTTGAAGGCAGACCCAGGAGGAAATGTGCTGTTAGTGGCCTCAGGATGTATTGCTCTTGGGATCACATGTTACACTGCTACTTATCAATACAATTTTATTAAAAAGTGCTAACGCAGCTAATTATTTCTAAATCTAAAAAATAGGAAGTTTTATTAATTGAGAGACCGTTGAGCAACTGACAGAGGCTAGAAAATGCAGACAATTATCAAAAACTAATTAATACCCATTCCAGTAGTGGTTTGCAACAAAGCAATGATGTTCTTAAACAGGGAGTAATCTACTTCAGCCAAGTTGGAGGCGATTGGCAAAATATTTTAAACCATCTCAATGAATTTTCATGTAAAATTTAAATAACCTTCAAGTAAGATCCCCCAGACATTATCCAAGGTCATGTCATAAGTCACAATGCATGTAAAATATAACATAAATCAACTTTTTTAGAATTCAACATCAAGCCCAGCAGAACTATAACATGTGAGCGAGATGTGATTCAGATTCTCGCATCGTCAAGGACAATTCGAGGCAAAAGTCATCGAAAGCTATTCACGACTCGAACATGGATTCTGCTGACTCACGAGGAAAATGCAAGAACCATGAAGCACACCTAGTGTATGTCAATGCATTTTGAACTTCATATTCAGATATGCTGAAATTGAAAACCGCTTTAAGGCAAAGTCCGATGTAAAAAAACAGTCACTTAAAAATCTGGAGAAACTAATTGAAGATAGCAGCGCGAATATCTGTAGCATCATTTAGCAGAGTTATTGCTCGGTTCGTGAAAATTTTATTTCGTCTTGAAAGGACGCAGAATGAAGAGAGGAGAGTACCGAGTTGAGATGGGGGCTATGCTGGCAGCTTCCATCGCTGTAATATGATCCATGCAACTCTTCTCATGATGGAATCACAGATAATTATGTGAGGTCTGTTTGAAATTGCTCGTGCAAGAACTTTTGTTCTAGCAAACATTCGTGTAAGAAAATAAATAAATATCCATTACGTCAGCAAGGAATTAAATACAGTATGAGAAGTATGAGTGGTAGAGCAGGATGAGAATCATATTTCTAATAATTGTTGAATGTATTGAGCCTCTTCAGAGGATATGTTCGCACAAATGCCATATTTAACGTAATATTGTGGTGAATAGAGATTTTGCTCAAGGGGAAAAACATTTTGAATGGAGGGTAAAGATAGTAGGACACTTTCCTCCGTGAAAGTTCAACTTCCGAATTTTCTATGGTTAATTAATTAATATAACAAATATAAATAAAAATAAAGCAAGATAATGACTCAGGTTTTAGGAGAAGAAGATATGCAGTTTTCTGCTCCTAGTTAAGCCAATTTTTCGCATTGCTTTATTCCGGGGTTTACTAGTATTAAGTTCACATGGTCACTCCTTACACACACAAACAGTCGTTTTGATTTAGAGCCGCACCGATCATAATAAGAGATTCACCAACTCTCCTCCTCCGGCCCGAAAAAGAGGGTTTGTAAACGAATTATACAAGGGTATTTAATTTCCTGATTTTAAATATATTTAAGAAACGATCATTTACAAAACATTTTCTGACTTAAACAACTTTGATTTCGTCAGTTATTATTCCAGGGGGGGCAAAATTGCAGCCAGTAGGGACATCCAAAGGACCTTATTGGATTACCCATTTGACATGAATATCTGGACTTTGTTTTCGACCATTAGCTGCGTAGTGGTGTCGTAACGATCCCCATGCTCGGCTGAAAAACAGACGAAAATCTGCGACGCCATTCGACGGGCGAGATGGGTTATGAATTTCTGATATTTCCTTAAGAAGGTTTTTTTCCCATGGATTTTTTCTCCGTGCATGTGCAACGAAAAAAAGATGTGCAGTTTCACCGTGCATGTTTTTAATCATGGACATGTCATACGAAAGCGTCCGTCGCAATATATTCGTTTTATAAAAGATGAACAATCAGCCGAACTCCCAAGGCCTGATTTTTAGTTTTTCCAGAAGAATATCATTTGCCACGTCACTCGCGTTCCCCTCGAAGTGAACTCCGCGACTGTGGATACCGGAAAGTCAGCATAAGAAAAGGCGGTAGCTTTTCCGACCGATTTGAGGGAGGAGAACGATGTCTACTGCGGCCCACGGTCGATCCTGCCTTCCCCCTCGCGCTACCCGCTGCACTTGCGGGGCCTCCCTCGCTTGCTCGCTCGCAGCCCAACTCGCTCAGTTCATACCACGCGAGAGACCGGTGGATTACTTAATCAAATAACTCGACCTTCCAACTTCGCTTCCAACGTGGCTCTTCTTCACTTGGTTACGGAACGGCGCTCGATTCCAGCCCGCGATGACCACGAGTTCCGAATCCCCGGCGGACATAAAATGCAAACAACAAATGAAAAGAAAAAAGAATACTAAAGGTCCATTTTCTGTGACTTTTAAATCTTACAGGATTTGAGTTTTTTTCACGGTCGGGTTTTGGAAGTCTGACAAGTACGTAATGAATCCAGGCGACGTTTAATAGGAATTGGAGATTTCCGTCCCCTATCAGGAGGCAGCAATCGCGGGAATTATTTTGAAACGTTTTGAACCTCATTGATTAATAAAAAACCATTAGCAATAAAAGCCCGGCTCGATTCACTTAAAAAACGCCTGGCGCAGCCTAAAGTGAAGAGTGGAATGGGTTCGATTGTTAACGCGAAGTTTTTCCTTCGAAGGTTCTGTCTTCAGATAGAAAAAATTGATTTTGGTGATTTTTTCATCAGCATCCAGAGAATTGCGACGTCATTAAAAGTATTAATTATATTTAATATAATAAAAGGTCAATAAGTTAGTTAAATAATTTTTAAAGAGTTTGACCTATGATTTGTTGATCTAAAATTTAAAAATAATTCAAGAGGAAAGAGTTTGCTCATTTCATCAGCTGAGAGTTTACTTTAATGTACATTTTTGTATATTTTCCGTGAAATAAATCTGTCATTTCAGCATTATAGCAATGCTTAGTAATTATTAACAACAAAATTATAAAAGATACCTTAGTATAGGAAAATTAACAAATATAGAATTTTAAAGTGTTAGAATTAGGCTTGTAGCTAAGTAAGAATCATGGCTAAGTAGGACTTATTATCTATGTAATTGAATATATTTTAGAATCTTAAACCTTTTTAACCTCGAAAAGTATTATAAACTGTTTGAAATACAAAACAATTGGTGGACTGTCTTCGGTAAATTGGCAATATATGATTTTATTAAAATACCCGACAAAAGAAAATTTGAAATTTGTTATTTTTGTGAGATAAAACTAACATAATTATTAAAGACGACATTCGTATTATCAGGCCTCAGAAAAAGCTGCGTTGCTATTAACAATTAAAATATACCTATATAGACTAACTCTAAATGTCACGAAAAAGGACAGATTACAAAAACGTACATCTTTTAGCGTGGCTCAAGAATTAATTATATTTATCTTTAGCTCTGATTCTCTGGTCATAATTCATTAAGGAAATCCAGAGAAAACAGAAAGAAAGAGTTGCTAATCATATGGTAAACTGTTAACTTAATCATGACTGTCGTGTTTCAAAGAGTTCAATGAGTATTGGTATCTGAATAAATAATAATAATTTTTCACAGATAATCTGAGGAAAAGTATGATCCTCTTCTATTATTCAACATGGATATACACAACTTCCACGAGGTGAAGCCTGACGCTGTGAAGTTGATTCTGGATCGTTACTTATATTTTAGATTTTTAGGGTAAAAGATTATTAGGGATACTATTCCCATACGAGGGGGACAAAAGTTCCCGACGATTCTGCTCGATCCCCAAGTAAAAAGATGTCCCCGTGTGACAAAGTCCCCTTCTCTTTCTCTCCCGATCGCAACATTCCTGCTCCTCGAGCGTCTCTTTTGTTATCCACCAGTCCGTTTCATTTGGTGGGAATGCAAAGGGCAAATTCCGGATACTTACTCGCATCTAACCCACGGCTCTCTTCTGAGGTTTCATCCAAGAATTCCGGAATCTACAACTCCTCCCCTTCCCCATGGGGTGACCAGTCTTGTTGTTTCTTCGAGTGGAAACGCGCGGCCATGACGAAGCGTCGACCCCCGCCCGATTTCCTTGAACGCGCAAAAAATATAATTAGATTACCGTCCCCGTCGTGATGAAGGCGACGGCGGAGATGATGAGCGCGGATGGAAATGGTGATGCAACACGGAGCGTCGAGAAAAAGGATTAGCCGAACGAAAATGAATTCTTGGGTCTAGGAACATATTTGAGCGGTGTGTCAGAATAACACAATACGTAAGAACTCGTTAAAGGTTATATGTGTCTTTTCCCACCAGAGCCGTTTGTTTTGGCGAATAAGGGGAACTTTCACGCGGGGTCGCTTTCAATTAGGCACGTGCGATAAATTACATCACGGCAAATTGGGAACTTTTCGACTCAACAAGCGACGAAGCCACGGAATTTATTCTCTATTCTCTCGTGGCAATAACTTCCGGCGAGATATTAGATGAACCGGTTCCGAAGACGGTGTACGTACAGCTCAAAATTGGTTTTATATTTATAGGAGGAAAATTTCATGCCAGTTTTGCAGAAAAATAACGGTCGCGGCTCCTTATCCACCACAAACACGCGTGAGCAACGGTATTTTTTATTCCAATAAACTTCTGACTTCGATGAAAATATTGCCATCAGCGGATACTGTTTCACACTTCATAGGTATTCAGGCCACACCTACTGACACTTTTTAATTGATGCGAAGGGGACCTTTGAAAGAATCTGGCTTTCCGGTTAGTAGGATGGAAGAGTTTTCGTTGTAATAATGGTTTCGTGCAGTCATTCGTAAAGGAGAGCACAAATAAACGTTAAACTATTCATCCATTAATTTATTTTTTTTAATCGAAGAATAGCGTAACGGTCAATACGAACGGAAACGAACTAGTTATTAATACAGGGGTTTACGGAGAGTCACAGGAATTCATAGATAAAATGGAATCTCCGAAAATACGGAATATTCGGTGCATTAATCACATTTTATTTAGATATATTTTCAAAGGAATACTTTCAGAAATTTGTGCCTCAATTGTATCATCCTGCACTAAATAACACGAAATATTTTGGAATTATTCTCATTCATAGGATTATTATTATATCATTATAAACCTTTAGCAAGATATAATTTGGAAATATGCCGATAAAATGTCGTCATTTTGAAACTACTATGGATTTAAAAATTTTCAAAACTAAAGTGTGCCATTAATTGATTCAATTTCAGGAGAAAACTGCGAATTCTATATTTTCCACATGGGTGCATTAAGGATGAAGAGATTACACGGTAGAGAATATATAAAAATGCAAGATAAAGAAATTTTATCAGGTTTTCTGGACAACATCTCTAATAGGAAATGATTTTGATGGGAAAACTAATTTAATGTAGACTAGATTTTGAAAGATACACGATTGCGAATCACTTGCCTTCCATTGAATTAATATTTCTTGCACCACTGTTCTCATGAAAACTGACGTATATACGTATTTTCTTTTCCTCTACTTTTCGAATAATTAAACATGCTTTATTTTTGATAAGGCGACGATAGAAGAAGTGACGCCTTTCAATTTTCAAATATATATATATTTATATAAATATATATATACATTGTTACACATTTAACACACAGAGCCAAACGCCTTCGATACTTGCAGATGAGATTCAAGAAGCATTACTTCGGAATTCAGGCAAATACCTATACTCGATTTTTAATTTGTACGGGATTGACCAAAAGGGAAACTATACACTGAAAAATAGTGCGCAAAAATATTTTTAAGAGCTGAATTCAATGAAAAAGGAAGGCAGAAAGGCTTCTAAGAACGAAAGATAAAATAGTTGACGTCATGGTCACGATTGAAGTGTCATAGAAAGAAAAAAATGATGTCTAAATTATGAATAAAGTGAGCGTTTTAATCGTAAACATCTATTACAAGAAAAGTACAAAAATTAGAGTCCAGTTTAAAGGTATGTAAACTAAAATATGAACTTTCAAGACATAGAATAGTTAACCAATGTTAATAAATTATGGTATTAATTTTTTTCCGGTGTTAGATGTCTAAGGAGAAATAAATTATTCTTTTGTAAAATTAATCGTTTAGGAGAAATTAACGGCTCTTTAAATTTATAGGACAATGGGATCTTTTGTTGGAAAATTGACTTCATTATTTTAAAGGAAATACATATTCCGAAGTACATGTTATGGCGAGAATCGGTTGAAAAAACGGCTGAATATTCGTGTAAATCGAAACATACAGAATAACAACACGTTAAAAGTCCTGTTCCACCAAAGTGTTGGTTAGGGAGTCTTTTTATGATAGAAAATAAAAAATAGTATGTAATGTCTTTCCAGAAGTTTGTATTTAAATATATTCCCTAATGATAATTGTCTAAGAAATACTCCGAGTCATTCAACACTTTATATTAAATATCTTTTCTTTTAAATTGGAAAAAAATAGCGATTGGGGAAGATTTTAAGGATTGAGGTCTTCCGCAAGTTGTGATAGATGGGAGAATTTCGGGTGAGGGTATTGAGGAAGGAAGAGATTAGAGACGTTGAATGGCATAAACTGAAATTAAAGTCTGAAATCCAAAGGAAGAAAAAAAGTTAAGGAACTGTTTCAAAAGTCCTCGACGATGAGTCTTATTTTCTGGCACCATGCGTGTAATCAAGAGTTATATTTGTGAATAGCGATTGTATAAAAAATAGGACTTCTAGGCATGAGGGATTAGAGCATTTCTAGGAATTATTGTGAAACTTTTCATAATAAAATTAGTTATTTATGAGTCATTAATAACAGCTTGTGCCAGTCAATAAAGTCTGTTCCTAATATGACACATAACTAAAATGCAAAAAAGTGACGAATATACGACTTCATACTTTGCGAACGTGATTGAAACGCCCTATTTAGGTTGGACCACGAATAATTTCCCGAAATTCACTATAGAATTCAGAGGTCCTAAGTTTGTTTTAATGCATTTAATCTAGCGTTAACTCTTCCTCGCTCTAACGATGCCCAACAAAGTTCCGTAACCACTACTGCAACATGATTATAATCCTATTATAGTGATTTTTAATAAATCGTGCTACTCTGTGCTGAACTTTCTCGATTTCATGAATGAGACTCTTTTTAGATAGATGCCATACACTGCTACATACACATCAAGCTCCTCAATAATGCATTAATCATACATGCTTGATATGAAATATTCCTGGTGAAAATCCCAGTGAAAATCCTGGAATAAGTAGGCTAACTGTATCTCTGTGCCTATACGAGCTCGTGTGTGCCCACTTTTTCCTATCCTGTGCCATGACTAGCGACCTACTACCCTCCGAGGCGGACTGTTGGATCTCGGGTTGAGGGAGTGGTTCACAGACTCTTAAATTGACGGAGAGGATGAGCTCATGTCATTTACCATATTCTTCGTGTGGAAAGGGTAATTCCCGAAAAAAATATCACATTAGACACACAAATTTAGGCTACCGCAAGAGCATAAGGCACTCATGAGTCATCACTCATCTGCTCGAAGCACTCGTGAAGTTGCGAAGGATTCCCGAACTGACCTCTCCAAGCTACAAAACCGTCCACTCCTATTTCTTAAGGGCGTATTCCACTATGCGTTTGCAATCGTCGAGATTGCGTCCATTCGTCCAGACTCACGACGGTAGGGGTATTCCACTAGAGAATAGAAATCTCACTCATTATGACGGATACTTTTTGGAATTCGTCTAAAAACATATGGTTATGGCTGGGGAAAAATGAACATCAAAACCCGCAAAAGGAAATTATGAAACCTGTTTGGCTCCTTCTTCCAATCGTAAGCTCCCAGTCGCAAGGAAATATAACGTTTCCTATTCATTGGGGACAATCTCAATCATAACCTTCCAACAATTCCACTATGAGATTATTCGGACGGATGGCTACCGTCGATATTGCAATCGTGTAGTGGAATATGACCTTTAAAGGATTGACAGCTATGAAGTCGAATTATGCCGGCCGGTTTAGCTTGGTGCGTATCGTGCCCACCAGCTAACCCAAGGGTCGCGAGCTCGAGTCCCGCATAGGGCATGGATGTTGCGTTTGTCGAATATAGTTTTTTTCCATGAATTGAAGAGGTGCTAAATGACAATAGCTGACGACGAACCCTGTAAATAAAAATACAACTGCGGTACGAAGTCGAATTGGATTACGTGGTATACTCCACGGCCTGTTACGACAGTTATATCACGTATTAACTACTCCTTTCGCCGGAAAGAGTTAACAATTCACTTTTCATGAAGCAACAGAAAGGACTGACCCCGCCCAACGTGGTAATTCGTGCCGTTTCAAGCCGTCTCCCAAACCTGAATGAGACCAGGGGAAAAATGTACGGCGGTATTGATTTTGATGCAGCCTAATGCGCTTCCGTTCGAAAACCCCTCCCTGCATGCAACGTTACAGGTCGCCGACCCATGATCTATTTACTCATTCCTCCTCCCACTTCGCACCTCCCCCCCCCCCCCCCCCCGCCCCCCTCCTAATTCCCCCCACGACCTTGCCACTGAATGGGCCTTGCGCTGTTATATCTACGAGGCGACCCTGGGCCGAAATATACATTAAGCGGAGATATTCCTCTCCCCTCGCTCTTTCATTTTACATATTCTCATTCCAACTCCGTCTCCTTTTGTTTATCACATAACTTATACATTCCAATTTACATTATTCCGTTGCACACACCGTGGGTTGTAATCCTATCTCTCTTCTGGTTAGTAGTGCTTTCAATTTCGCTAGAATTAAAAAGACCGCTCTCTACTTGCTGTCTGATTCACGCGAATAGTTCCACTACGTTCGCAGCATATTCAAGTCCCGAAAATGCCTCGAAAAGGCATCCCACTTGAAAATGCTACAGCGTAGAGAAACTTGTAATTTTAATGATAAATCATTTCGTGAGAAAGTCATTTTCACTTTTTCGCGTCATTATGTTTTGTTGACGGAGTGTTATTAACCTGACGTGGACTTACAACCCTAAAGAAGAGACTCGACAACCTCAATCTCCTCCAATAAAATGGAAACATTCCTTGTTCAACTCTCTCCCTTTCTCTCTCTCTCTCTCTCTCACTCTCCTTCCTTCTTCACGGCATAACTCGTGAGATTTTTTTAACTCGCCCCCAGGTTCCTCCGCCATAAAATCTTTCGTCCTCTTAATGCTACATATGTACTCTTCCTTCCCCTTGGTGTCTTTTATTCCGTTTACGGTTATTCTCGTACGTTTTACTTTCACCTTTCTCTTCTGTAACGAGAAAAGGTTGTAGGGTCCCACTTCTCTTTCTAAAATATAGCAGTGTGTATTGAGAGGAATGACACTTCCGTGGATAAAAAGATACCTTCGAGTTCCACAAACGAAACAGGTCAAGTCGTGAGATCTGTGAGAGTCCTCCGTCCTTCCGTCAATTGTGTCGTAAAAGTAGGACGCGGAAAGGTCTCTAAAAAGGCGTCCTCTGGAGTCGTTTTGTGCTTCGACATCATGGAGAGCCAAAAATTGTAAATATATCACGATGAAGGTTTTTGACGCATTTTAGGAGAGGATGATCACTTTGTATGTTTAAAAATGTTTACTCATACATATTATAGAAACAGTCGGAATATTTGTAAACCACGATGAACTCCTGGAAAACTCCTATATTTTTGTATTCATGAAAAAATATCGCAGTCTCTGATGGAAATGCGTTGGGATAAAGTTTAATGGGATAACTTTTTCGGTTCAATCTCTCCCTCAAAAAAATACAACTTGCCGCTCGGAAGTTTCACCGCTAAATTTTATGCTTTCCACACGACTCAAAAGCCAAGTTTTTCAACTCTTAGGGTGGTCGAGGCCAAAATTATATTTCAAATGAAGCATTTTACACATTTCCATAGAAGAAACACAGGCCCTGTGATATGTCTTCGTCAGTCTAACGACTTTCCTAAGTTGCATTCGAATATCTCTTAATAACATTTAATAATACCCAGATTGTTTTCAAATCTTATGCTCAAGAAGTAACTGTCAGGACAACATCAAAATACGTAGAGGACGAGCACTATCTAGCGGTGGATATTTAATTTGATGACCTTTATATACTTGGGCTATTTCAATGCAGGGAGTTTTAATCGAATGGAAACAAGAAATCGTAAGCTATCTTCATGTGCTTAGTGCAGTGGCCCCGATGTGGCTTAGCAACTGAGCCCAAATAATAAAACTATAATCAATACCATTTTTCTGGGATTAATTTCTTCCCTGTCATCAAGGATCTCATTCTACTTTCTCTCTCTCATCCCCCCACGAACAACCACTGTGGACTACGCTAATTTCAACCGATTCTTTCCCACTTTCTTATTCCACATCATTTTCATTATATCCCCATGTTTCTTTTTTCTTTGTTCACTTCACACAGCACCATTCTTCACCTTGAGTTCTTCCCTAAAGAGTGTGGCTTTTGTACCTTATCCGCTAGCGGTGAACGTCTTTTAATGTCTTCTGATGTGATTTTGAGTTCCTATACCTATATTCTTCTCAGTTATTTTAATCCATGTATTTATCATTTTGAATTCTCTGAGGTCGTTGAAAAGTCACCCTGTGAATCTGCCAGGATCCATTCCTTGAAGGTGTACGTTTTATTGCTATTTTTTACGAATAGAGTAGCTTATCTTTTTCTTGCTACAGTTTCATACACTTCAAGTAGTGCAGTATATACAGGCATAGAAGAAATAGTGCTTAGTTTACAACGATGGGAATTAACAAAAAAAAATGTGACGGTCATAGAAAATGAGGGAAATGGTGCTGCAAAAACATATGTATTTTTCCTTCCCCCGCACCGATCGAGATCATAGTTAATGCAAAAAAGGTTCTCCTACATACGAAACGGCGTGATACTTTCACCTTCTCATTGTTCTAAATTCCTCTTGAGTCCCTTCTTTTTCGTGGGTGTTTTCATTTGACCTTATTTATAGAAGTTTGAAAGAATAAACGTAAAGACGAAATATGGGGTGTGAAATAGAGTCACCTTGAAAGGAGACAAACCGTTGCAATACGACTCTAAGCCTCCTTTTAAGTAAAATATAAGGGGATGCTCTAGAGACTCCTGTAGTCCTAATCTGTGGCGACAGGAGTCATCCCCTTTCTGTAAAGATGGAGGTTTAGCACCGTATCGTAACGGTCTGTCCCCTAGCAACGTATCTCTAGTTCACACTCCATACATAGGCTTAATTTTTCTTCTTTCAGTCTCATCACATAGGCAATCCCGTCATCTCTTAATTAAAATACATATATTGAATAAAGGGCGATACCGATTAAGGTAGGTTTTTGATGAGTTTTAGCTTAGGTTGGCCGCGTTACAACTAACTTTGATCCCTCTTCACATCTGCATACTTCCCACACCCTATCATTCTGTCCAAAATCCCTTTTCTCTTCCTACCCCTGCCCAACCTACCTAATATTCTACCCTCTATTACAACCTTAAACAACTCATTACCTATTTGAGTACCCCTTCCATTCACCTTTCCTGTCTTTTTGGATCTCTCGCAGCAAACGCCTCTCCTCCCCTACCATTCTCAACACTTTTTCGTTCGTTTTCCTCTCTGTCCACTTCACCTTCTCCATCCGTCGCCAAACCCACATCTCAAAAGCCTCCAA
>WURS02422318.1:0-16702 GCA_011762765.2 Rhinocypha anisoptera
GTGGTGGCTCACCCCCTGCCACACGCCCTTGTGGCGGCTTGCAGGGTATTATGTAGATGTAGATGTAGATGAAATGCATTTGCTCCAAACTATCTTCTACGTAAAACCCTGCAAAAATCGTAAAACTCTCTGATGTACATAAATTCGTTGACCCAAGGCGTGACGAACTCCCACCTGCGTTGGAAAAACGGTTGGCCGCCAATCGGTATGGAACACCGTGTGGTAAAGGTAAAGATAAAAGTAAACGCTGCAATTCCACACATCAGAATACAAAGTGCATTGTCATATGACAAATCAGCGAGTTTTTTTGCAAATGATGACTTTTTTGAAAGGCAATCTCGCTGGCTCGCTGTCGGACACTGTCGCCTAGGGCAAAACAACTCAGCCCAGTGGAAGAAGGTCAATTCCAAGTAGAGTAACAATAAATATCGGGAGATGGGCTGCCTTTTCACATACAACTCGTGGAGTTCACGTTTTATCCTCTTGCTTCTTTCTGCAGCAAATTTCCCGGCTGAAGAATTGGCTCTGCATGTTGGCTCTGTTGTTGAAGTATTTAGGGGTGATTCTTCGCGGGAGACATTGGCTGTTGAAGTAAATGTCGAGAGAAGAGATTCTGTGCTCGATGTTGAGTTTCCGGTAGAGATGGCCTTCCTAGCAGAGATGGCTTTCGGGCTTAACTATGTGAAATTCTTTAATTTTGAAATAACAGAGGAAAAATACTGATGTGTGAAATTGAAGTGTTTTTCCTTCTCTTACTACATGATGAAGGAATTCTACATAATTAAGCCTGAAATCATCTCGGTTAAAGATACGGACGGTTAAAGAAGGCACGGACAACATACACGTTCCGTTTAACCCAGTCGTTTAGGTTTACCATCATGTCTTGGGAATAATTAGATCGACCGTGGGATTATTAGGGTCATTTGTAGCAGTCTTCGTCGGAGATCGACTGAAATCAGCCGCGATTAGCTCGGGAAAAATTCGACCCGTTTGCTCAGTCCCTGACCGTGCTGTGTCACGTGCTCACTCCCAACCTCTCCCGCTCTACGACACACTCCGCCCCCTCTCCCCCACCCTACACCCCCATTCTCGCACCAAACTCCCAATCACGGCCGTTCACGCGCGCGACTATGGACTTGAGGAAAGAGAGAGAGAGAGAGAGAGAGAGAGAGGAGAGGAAACTGTCCCAGATCTAAGGAGACCAAGCGCCGGGAGGCGCCGCAGGGCGGGCTCGCACTGCTCCGTGCGGAAGCGTAGTACCTACACGGTGTGCGGTGTGCTCGCAGCGCCAACAAATCCGTTGACACCGAAGTGGAGACCGCGTTACGGTTGTAAATCGTCTGCCAAGGCCGATTCCCTCGGTGCTTTTCACGAATCACTCTCGCACCTCGCAACCCACATAATTCCCGTGCTGCGTTTTGAAATTGCGTCACCATAAACCAGTGCCGCGACATGGAAACTAGAAGTTGTAGAATACACGCGTTTGAATTCACGCACGCGTCATGGTAAATCAATTACTCATTTATTACTGCTGTGCAGTGGCAGCCCAAGGGCTCAGTGGCAGTGGGGCTTCTGTTCTCATTCATCAAAAACCAAAATTGAGGTTGATAATCATAGCTGCGATAGCAATGGATATTTGGTTGTTAAAAAGGTCCGTCCTGGGGAGAACACATTCGCGAAATTTCAGGAATTACCAACAAAAAGTTAGGATCCATAAATAGGGCACTTGGGAATTGTAATGAGAAGGTAAAGTAACGCTATTATAAACATAATCGCATCAAGCGTAACTTCACGAAACTTATGAATATCCATAATGGGAATAACTTATTTGTTTCCGCACTATTTGCGTGGGACGACGCGTAAACACTGTGGGGACAACTAAGTTGTTGACATTATCGGGCGCTGTTATTTTTCACTAGTTAGACCCCACAAACTATGCCATGAGCGTATGGGATCTTCATGAGTTGAATTTCGTTTTGAAATAAGATCGAGTCCAATATAGAGAAGCTACGGTTGTGAAGAGGTGTCATGATCATCATGCCAGTGTAACGCAATTATTGGAAGAATTGGGAGAGCCACTCGTTGACCGTAAGCTGAAGTACAGGTTAAATTTACTGTTCAGGTCAATTCACCGAAGATGTTAATGAAATATTACAAGCTACGTCTGATGACGGAATATATGACCACACGTAAAGTCAGGGAGATAGGTTGTATAAAGGAAATATTTTACGTGCCTTTTTTCCTTGTACGATTAGAGAAAAATATAATATGATCGCACGAGTAAAGGGATAGGTGGTGTATATATTTTGTATTTATCTTGCATTCGTTTTAAATTTCTATGTGATTGATACGGTTATTCGCACGTGAATAGCATATTTATGGTTTGTTGAATATTTTTGCATGTAATTAGTTGTTTGCCTGGTGAATAATTTTGAATGTATGCATTCCTGGCGTGGAATTATCCCCTGCCACACGCCCTTACCGTGACTCGTAGGGCATTTCGTAGATGTAGGTGTTTTAATTCAGAAACATAAAATGCATCAATCACACAAACAGCATTTTCCTGGATGAAAAAATACGCATTTGTAAATTATACTTGCCTACAGACTGAATTGGCCATTAATAGTCATGTTTTTCCGTTAGTGCTGCATCATAGTGATGGGATGACAATTCTCTGCTTTAGATTAAAATAAATACACGATCAACACTTCATTCATAAGTTTTATGGTGGGAAGTGTGCATCGATATTCCTTACAAAGTCACTGCTGTGGTAGTAGTAGGTGTTATTAGAGACATAATGACGTGCCCTTAATCGGTGAAGTTGATCCTTATAGAAGGATTTTGGGATTGCCATAATAATTCCTGCGAATAAAAACAGTTTACTATGGGAATACAACTAATTTTTAAAAATTCCAAAAACAAACCTAGTTCCTTTTATCACGGTTTTGCTTATATTTTTCGGGGATTGTGTTACATAGCAATTAAAATAATCCCTATAGAATTTCTCCATTCTTTATTCAATTAAATTTTTCAAAAGAGTTATTTAAAATATTTATATCTATGATCGAAGCATTGGTTACTCGTTTTTCTCAAGTTGGTACAGCATAAAGCCTTATGTAACTCATCAGCAAGGGATTGATATTCACTTGGGATACTATTTTAATCTACAATTTCGGAGAACGATTGTGTTTATAATTCTTATATGTATTCATCCCTCGTTTAGGAAAGTATATAAATATATCCATGATATTAAAAGGTATGTCACTAAATGAAGAGTCACAAGCCTAACTCTTCAAAGGCTATTAGATATATGGTGGCATGGATGGCCTGTATCTCCATTTTCCATCTCAGCTTCTCTTTCCGAGTTATTTCTAGACCTTTTGCGAACGCACTTGAGAGTCCGCGGAACCTTTTTTTTTGCGACCGAACTGGCACAATTCCATTCGTGAGTAGGCCAGCAGTGTCATGCATTGCATTCTAGGAAACAGAAGAGGTAGTCAAGTCGTGTTTCTCTTTGTCTAATTTTGTTAGCGACCATTTCCGCTACTTCAAACTTTTTAACATTTCTTTTGTGATTCACTCGAACACTTATAGAAAGATCCGCGAAATGATAGTGTACACATGGGTGGGCGTCAAAGTGTTGGTACAGTCAATTGATCATTACCAGTTAGTGAAGGGCTGTATAATGTTAGTTTTAGTACACTTTCACACTCATTTAAAAATGTACAGAGACTATATGCCATACGTGATCGCCCAAGTATAATGTCACATTTACGAGCTTATCTACTTATGATTCCCAGTGCGCCCAATTGTTTGGCATTCCAGGTTAATGCAGCCATCTTGAAATATTGTCAAGTATTGCAAGGAATAAATAATGCATCTTTGCATTCTATTGGGAAAAATCGCTACTTTTATTACACTAAATAAAATCAGAGTGTAATTAAAAATCATACTACGTTATCCCAACGAGGTCACTTCATTTGAATATATGATGATGTCATATCATATGAATGATATGATTATGACTACACATCCATCCTAATTTGCCTAGACATTGAATTAGGGGCATTAGCTGCACCACGTAAACAAACGTGGAATCATTTATAGGATTTAAAAAAGTCTGCTGCATGGTTAAATTAATTTCACTTAAATAATTTACCCTCTTAACTACTTGTCAAATGTCACATTGGTTTATGTCTACAAAATCTATCTGATTGTACATCTACAAAATAACCTAAAAGGCGTCCGCCAGGACACGTGGCAGCCTAGCAGGTGGACTGAAGTCGGGGCTATGTCAATTGTAAAAGCCAATTCATCAATGAACTGGAGTGATCCGTAGAAAAGCACGACTGTATTTTCACAGAGACTGGTCTATTTCCCGAAAATTCAAAGAGTCGGTAGCTTCTTGGTAAACTCAATATCTAAAGAACTAGGGAATTTGGTACCCGCACGCTGGTCTACTTTTTTAAATAAACGTTTTATTCTTCCGTGCCGCAAACGACCGACCAATCCCAAGTTATGCCGTTGTTGGCACTTTGATTGTGTTTGAAAAATCGATTTGCGGAAGTTGATATTTGAAAAGGATGAGTAGTTTTGAGAGATACCACTTTGATGCCAACTTCCCTTGAATTTATTTTGTCTGCATGCATGCCCCTAAAGACGGTACAAAGGTCTGCGATGAGTGCCGATAGGACTTCAATAACCAAATAGTAGAGAGATATGTTGACGGTAATACGATTCCTTGGAGTTGTCTATTCGACAGTCAAGCTCTTATTCGTATGTTTTCACTCGTTGTCTGTCCTTAAGATTTGTTTCGCAGACTGGACCATTTTCGCGATACAAACTTTCATCACGCATCTATATGGTTGGAGAATCTGCTTGGGCTGTGTAAACGGTAAAAATTGATAATCTATGCTCACTGAGCTATTATTTGAAATTCTCTTATTTATAAGCTAAACGAATTCAGGCTTTATTTGGTGCAAGATTTTGTATCACTCATATTGAAAATTTCTACATTAAAATCAGATAATAGTTTACACAGGGATATAGCTTTCTGCTTTGTGGCATCTTACTTAAAAATACTTTCATCACATATTAGCGATGGTTGGAGTTGTGTGTAGATAAAATACATAAATACGTAGCTGCCTCTAAATTATATGAGCCGGAAATAAAATTATTCTTAAAAAAATGGTGGTTTATGTAGGAGGTTCTTGAAATTTTTCTTAAGATGAAACTAATTTTATCAATTTGCCTAAGCATTTGCTTTTCAATCGGAGTTACAGTCCTTCGATAGAATTGAAAAATATATATTCAGAGTAAATAGTAGCCTATGATACCTAACACATTAAAGTCATTCACAAGACCATTATGTTATTCCTTTCTGAGCCGTCTTTTTTGTTTAAATAAGTATCCAATAAGTAATGAATGTAATTTATCTTACTTTCTACTCGAACATTTCTCCCGAGGTGTATAAATCTGGAATCTTTTCGTGATAGGAGCAATAGTTCATTGTGTGCTTTCAAGGATTAATCTAAAAGTAGCTGAAGAGATTTTTTTTGCTGCTTAAGAATGTCGATAGTCATGGTCGCCATCTCGCAAAACAAAACTAAACAAAAAGCCAAGTTGAGAGTTTGTGTTCACATCATGCGAGATTTCCTCATCTTCCGTACTACGATTCACGGAGTATCGAAATAGCCCCAATTCATCTTTCTCCGGTAGGAGAGTCCCAAATGACTCCATTCGTTCCTGTGCGTGTATACGAAGCGTCAACATCGGAGCTCATTTTCCCAACCCAGACGCCTTTGCTGCACCGAGGGCAATCATGCGGAAAATGATTTAGGCGCCCGTACGCGAGGGTGAGGATTTCTCGATCAATCGCCTCTTTATCATCATTAAAGTTATTTTTTTTCTTCGTGCGGGAATATCTACCCTAGCCCATTGCGTGAAAACTGTCTTGAGGCGGACAGGAAACAAGTGAGCATCTCCACTCGAACTTCACGACCATATGCTTACTCATTGCATTCAATTTACCGACAAGAGATTCGTTTATTTGCCCCTGTCTGCACCATTTTCATAAAATAAATGGACTCGAGGCACCATCCGGCTTATCATGAACGGAAGAAGAATTTTTTGTTCTTTCCAACTCTACAATCGTGAAGAGGCTGGGAGGTTAAATGAAGAGGCGTCTGACGGAAACAACAAGGAGCGTAATATTGGTCAAAGAGTCGGAGGAATGGAATGAGAGGCAGGAACCAGGATGGGGGAAGGGGGATAGGGTGAAATTCCGGTAACAAGAAGACCCTCAAAATAATAAACACAAATGCCTCCGTCCCCTCTCAATGTGACTTCAATAGTTCTGTCTCATCGAAACACCCTCACTCACAGCAGGGGGTGAGTCAACACCAGGCACCAGAATTGTCACAATCACACATTGAAAATCAATCACTATTATGCAAAAATATTCAGTAACTCATTAATATTCTTTTCATGTGGGAATTATATTCTCAATTGCGGAAAACTTCTGTAAGGACGAAATATAACTATGAAATGCAGTCACGATTATCCTCTTCCATCTCGAGATCAGATTTCTTTTGTCCTCTAGTCGTACAAGTAATAAATGGCATGTAAAATCTATCTGTTCTAGAGCCTAGATCCCTGATTTTATGTTTGTGTTCTTATCTACTGTCATTAGACGGGGTTTGCAATATGCCTTTAACCCCTTCAGAAAATTAACCTGCCTCAAATCCACACAGTAGACCTATATTTCCACCTACGATCAACAAGTCGCTCACTTCCTAATTCCTCCAATAACCTCGTACATTACTACGTCGGTCACAACAGCTTTTCACACAATAGATATGATGGCAAAGGTGAAGAGATGATTGTTAGAATAGGTGGCGTATTCCTTGGTTATCTCGCATATGTTATGAATGGAATATTAATGTTTTAGCGTGAAAATGTTTTTTTTTGCGTCCGATTTCGTAGATGCATTCAGCTCAATTGATTCCTAAACACTTAGTAAATTTTAGATACGTTTTGAATACCTGATCTGAAATTCTCCCCTAGTGCACACGATAGCTTACATGATATCGCTTTGATTCCAGTTTTTCACACCACCTGTGTGTGTGCAGTATAACATTTTGACCTCAGAGAAAAACATTTTCATTGTATTTGCAACGGTTTCAGCATCGAAAAACACGGGAGAACCGCTGCAAAACCTCTATTAGGAGAGGACGAATTAAATGCCGGAAACGAAGACGGAAAGGAGTTTGCGAAATCCATTTTACAGTCTCTATACCCGTCCGCCGAATCGATACATCCACACGTAAACGTACAACCAAATGACTGTTACCTATCCGAGGACTTGCCAAGTTCCTCGCAACCGCGTCTTAGGTCGAAAACACAGAATGCACACACTTATACACATTCAAACACAGAAAGAGGTAAAAAGAAAGACTTACATAACGGAGAAATATTTCGGGGCACTTTTGCCCCTTCGTCAGTCTGAGGGAGAACTGTTGCGAAAGGGCAAGAGAGCCCGGAAATATTTCTCCGTTATGTGAGTCTTTATTTTTACCTCTTTCTGTGTGTGAAGGTGTATAAGTGTGTGCGTGTGTTCGTGTTTGCTGCTCGTCTGAGTTTTTCTGAACTATATAGATATATATAAGCGCTTAGGAAATCTTGGTGGCGACGGAGCACAATTCACTTGACACAAACATAGATGTTTATAAAGAGAAAGATGCAAACAGAAAGGACACTCACAAGATTAGTTCGTACGTTTCGGCAGGACAGCCTGCCTTCATCAGCGACGAAGAGAGAACTCAGAAAAGGCAGGCTCTCCTGCCGAAACGTACGAACTAATCTTGTGAGTGTCCTTTCTGTTTGCGTCTTTCTCTTTATAAACATCTATGTTTGTATAAATATATATATATCTTGAGGATAAAAATGGAATCACTATGGAAAGGGGTACAGATAAAGTAGACGCCGCACCATTTTTTAGGATCTCCTAGTTGCGGACGTGGTCGGTAAATAAAATGATATATTACTTAGGGGATTTTGAGTGTTGGGGTGTCCATAATGGTATAGCTAAGCAGGCTTGAGTGGCCTTCGATTAGTTCAATTGGTCGATATTGGTATATTCATTGTAAAAGACCAACGTAATTCAACGGATATTTCAAAATTGTCTGGAAATCCAACTGTTTGATCGAATTATATTTTAAACATTAGATTGATTGACGGATAATCCACCGTTTAAGGGAGGCTTTTAATGAGCCGCGGGTTAGTTTCATCCCGTTGTATCTTAACTTAATCCCTCTTCAAATCTTCGTACTTCCCACCACTTAGTCTAAAATTCCTCATGGACCAGGTTTCGGATCCACATTATGGTATGTTCCATGTAGGTCTTTCATTTCTTCAATTACATTTCACTAATCATTTCTTCAAGTGTTTATTATTTAAAGTCCCTCTCATCAACTCCTTCCTTCTCGCAAACGCCTTTTTTGCAGTTGTCTTCTTCCTCTAATATCCCGGCCACTCCGTTCATTTTCTTCCATGATGCTTCCCAAATAAGTAAACTTTTCTGCCTGTTCTAATGTATGCTCTTCTAGTTTTATGTTTAGCATATTATCTATTTATTTAGTCTATTATTTAATCATTAGATAAAGTAAAAAATATATATGCATAATATGACGACGAGCGAAATTCATATGTCATTTTTATTAGGGAAAGTATTACGTAACGAAGAATCAAAAATGTCGTTAAAAATTTGTTTTCAAGGAACGAAATTGTTTACTATTGTGGATTCGTGCGTTAAATCATAGTGAAACGTGTCTGCAACTTTAGCTATTGGATGACACAAAAATTATGTGCAAATATCGGAAAACGCCATTGTCATTAATAATAAACGAATGCGTGTAATGCGCATGAGCGCCATCGCGGTGTTTTTGACTGCTGTGTTATCATGTTTCCGGATTTTTATACTAAAATAATAATAAACAGCTTATGCAATATTTACAAAGTTCAATGGATCCCCCGTTATAAATAAAATCTTGGCAAATACTGTGTAAATCGTTACTAAACGGCGCGCTGTCGAGGCCAAGGACTTCAACCAAGTAGCTCCTTAAGATTAAATAAAGATGGTCTCCACGCCATCAGAGCGTGGCCATGCTTCGGTCGGCTCGCAGCAAAGAGATCAGTACTTGTGTAATCGGGGTATTATCTATGCACCGTTCTTAGGCATAGGTATATCCGATAAGAATTTTCATTTCTCCTTGTTAAGTCTTATAAGCTTCATTTTCTCTGAAGGGAGCAGGAACCTATGGAAATTAGTCATTGATTTCACTTGTAAACACTACAAAACTTGAATATTTATCAGACTATCAGGTTTATCTTCAATTTATATGCAACTGTAAGAAATATCTTGTCCCTCAGTGATATTTATTTGAGTTTTACCTGTAATTTTTTTAAGCTTTTTATTCTTTAGAGATATTGTTAGATCCTTTCTCTTGCATTGGAAAAATTGCTAAACCAGGGTTCACAGGCCGGATGGATATCCTACAAATAGATAACAGGCGCTGGAACCCCTTTCTTTCCAGTCTACATTCTTCAGGTTACGATGGATTGACTAGGAACTTGACTAATTACGAGTTGAAAATGAGACTCAATGAAGGGGAAGTGAATGTAATAAAATGAGGTAATTATTCATTCGCAATTCATTCATGCGTCTACAACTTGGGATGGATGGAGGACGAACGAATGACTCCGGGGGATCGTCCTCACACGGCGGGGGTGCCACCGTGCTGGTTGCGGTCCCATTGGAACGTCCTTTCCGTCGGCCCTGACCGACTTCGATCGCTGGGCAGCGGCAAGGTGTTATAATTGAGGCCTTGAGATTTGGGGTTAGCCGAATAAAATGCCCTGATCCGTTTATTCTGAAGGTATTTCTATGTTATCTTAATGTCCGTAAAAATGTTTCTTTATTATCTGCTCATCTTCAAACTTAATCTTAATCAACTGTGCAGCATATTATGTATCATGCAGTACATCGCTTGTATTATCCATGAATTTTTTGGATATTTTCTTTAAAAATTCGTATAAAAATTTATGTTTATGACAAGCTCTAATATCTTATAAGCTTCAATTTAAATCAGTGACCTTAAACCCCATGTCCTGTGACTTGAAGTATTACCTATGGGGCGCCATCAAGTAATCTCTACGCATAATCACTTTTCTTGTTTAAGTGCAACTATTTCGTCACCAAGGAAGCGTAAATGAATGGTTATTCTTGCTACTATGTCGCTGTTCATTCACTGCCGATATTCCAGAGTTTACGATAACTACATTACATTAGTTTTCACTGGCAGCGATGTTGATAATTGTGGGAAACGTGTCTTTACTTAACGGAATGCTTTTCTGTGCATAAAAATTACGGCATTAATCATTAAATTAAAATAGATTTAATAATGATTGCAAGCATCTCATGGGGAGCTTACGTTACTTTATCGGAATCCCGAACGTTCCCAATCTCTAAACTTCCAGAGGCAGCTGACGTCGCGGGCCTCCTTAGCTCAGTGGTTAGAGCACTGGTCTCGTAAACCAGGGGTCGAGAGTTCGACTCTCTCAGGAGGCAATATTTTTAATTTTGTCATTATGTGCATTAGCGAAGTGATATTCTGGAATTTATGGATTTCACATGCCACAATATTCAAACGTTTGCTTCATCACTATTTCGAATTTTTAATTCTGTATTCTGAATGCAATTGTGTTTTTACGTGGCCAAGCAATTTCCAGTAGAATTTTTGCGGAATGGTTATTTGAAATTTTCCACGTAATTCATATATTGCCTTGATATTTTCCCTAACACGTATCAAGTCACCAAACGATGTGGAACAGTGGAATTAATCTTCCCGAAATCTTTTATTTTGAATCAATCATGAAACGCGTGCTTTTGTTTATTATTGATTTTCCACTTCAGTTATACCTCTGTATTATCGTAAGGTCTTAAAACTACTCCGATATCGTTTAAACTTTATGGTATGATTAAAAAAAAATAAATAAATCACTTTTTTACGATTCTGTGGTCATTGTGGAATTAATGCCGGCTTACGGATGACGCATGAATACCTCATGTACATTATAATGTATGCTGTATGTTTTCCTCTTATAGAGTAATAACGTTACTATCTTTTCATTTTTTATGTTCACAACACGACCAGATTAGCCAAATAAATACGATTAAGTAATTTTAATTTTGATGTAATGCTATTAGAAATTACATTCAAAAGTTTTACTCTGGATGCCTGCTGATTTAATACAAATTGTATGCGCAAGATCTTATCATGGAATCCTTTTTACTTTGAGAATAATAATAATATGTCATATGCATTCTTGGTCAGTTAATTACTTTTAATCTTTAACCAGCTACATGAATATTTACATTATGAAGGACAAATGATATTTTTTTGGCGCAACTAAGCAAGTATAAAATGATGTGAACATACGCATATGCTTCCGAATCTTGGATAGAAACCATGCACTACTGGAAACTCTCGATATCCGGCGAATATAACCGGCCCTTTTTCCTATGCAATGCCGGAAGAGGTTCCCCCAAAGAAACTCCCATGCTAAAGTCGCTCACCTATAGACAATCTCGCTGTTGGAATGGTTCCTGGCAGTAGTAATCCAAATTGCACCTTATGTAAATCGGTAAGACCAACAATAGTACGTATGATATTATGTACGTATAATATTTATATAATGCCTTTTATTGACTCTGACATATTCCGATAGATATTTAGTGAGATATTTCCCAATTAAGGACTTTAGAAAGATACCACACCCATGTAGGTTATTCCCGATGATTTAACGCCTTATCGATTCCATTCTGCATTACAGTAAATGGAGATTTATACCACACTTAATGGATTGAATGATTCAGTTTTAATGGCTGTGCTGAATGAAATGGTGGTGGACATACAACATATATCTCCTAGGAACCGACAAGGTGGCTAGAAACGCCAGTGAATTATGAAGTTGCATTAAGAAAATATATAAACAAAGAAATTTTAAACTTAACTTAAATAAAAAAAACATTTTTCATCAAAATATGAAATCCTAGGGTGTCTTTTAAAATTACAATGAAAATTAAATCTGGGAAATGCGTATTTAAAGTTTTTTATGAATGCGCAAAGTTTTTTTATAAAATGCAAAAGTAAATGTATTCCTTTGAAAGACAGGCAATATAGCTTTGAAAGGCAAGTGTGGAAGATCTTTCAGACTGAGTAAATACAGATGAAACTGGAAGTGGAGATCTGAATGTTTGATTATGAATGTGAAAACTTAATAAAACGGGTAGCAAAGAGGGATTGATCTCGCATGCAAAATGTATTATTAAAGTCTATGATTATCTCCCTGACAGATCTATGTATAATTTACCTTTAAAATAAAAATTTGGCTATTTGAAACTTCATCTAGCTTTTCTGATAGTTTTTCTGTTCGCTAATTCCCTATTTCTTTTCATTGGTGTGAGGGTGAATTTAATAATGGGAAAGTTAAACGATTTTGAATGGGTTATTTTATTCATATAAATGTTACTGTTTCGTACATTTTGGTGTCCATAAATTAATTAATCTCTGGATAAGTTCCAATATATTTATATCTGTCCTTCGCCGTAAAATTTACCCTTTGCTATCTTTAATTTTAGCTTCGAAACTAAGTGTCATTTAAAAGTTACCTATCCGATTTTTGCGAGCCATTTCAGATTTGTGTTGGCATGGCTCTCATGGTATCTTGGAAGATTTGAGTTAAATTTAGGGAAAAAGTTTGACTATTTTTATTAGAGTTATAATAAAGAAATCAGGATTCAGATAGCCCCATTGTAGTTCCCAGATTGAAAGCACTTGGAAGGACGGGATTACCCAGATGAGAAAGGTGAAATTCCAATAGAAGAGCAGTATTAAGATAATTAGTCAGGAGATGACAACGTTCACAGTTCCAGGTGAGATTTGGTGGAAGGATGGCTAAGTAAGCCGAAACGCGCTTTGTTTGCAATAAACTATAAAGTTCTTTTATCATTTATCAGGAGATGACGTCGTGTATAATTGGCCGACAGATATTTAAAAGTGATGAATTAGTAGGGAATTTGGCATTATTACCCAACTAACAATTGCCGGGTCGTTCACAAACATTAGGTTCTAATGCCAGATGCAGCCTATAAATGTCAATATAATGCAAATGAAAAGCTAAAATTACTTTAATGCCTATCTTCACTCAAATATCTTACATAAAATTGATACGTCAACACCATTAAAACTCATTCTGTTTTCTCTCTCTCACACACTGGTTTTTCGTAATTTCCCCACGGGAAATACTTTACTATTATCTCAAGTGCAAAATGACACACAAACTAGAAACAGAATGGAATTTGTAATGTTTAAAATTTTATTCTCAGTGCCGATATAAATATCTGCTTGATTTGTAAAGTACTACCACTACAAAATAAGTGCGGAAAATAATTTTCTGAAACAGTCGGGCATCTACTTTTGTGACTATTTTTAAAAACTATATTGGCGCACATTTTGTATCTCCACAAACACCTACATTTATATGCGTCACTTAATCGAAAATTCGTGAATATCTTAATCAAGTTTTTAAATACAGATACTTCAGATTATAAATATATATGCACACACACAAGATGCGAAAAAGTGATAGCCGTCGAGGTAGAACGAAGATAAAAATATGAATAACCGATCGTTGCTCGTAAATTTTGGGCCATTCGTAATGGAATCAATGTCTACCTCACAATCTCTGAAAGCCAAAAGGGTCAAGTGTATCATTCACTAGCCCTTACTATTGCATCAACCTATGGTAAATGGCGCTGTGGGGCTCTTATGAATACCAAGTGTGGAAAGTTTTAAATTTCAAGAAATATTTCACCTGTTACCCTCTACCTCTGATAGTGAGCGTAGAGACGACAAAAAAGTATAGATGGTGCTCCTTAGTGGAGGAAATTTCCGCTTCCAACGTCATTTGTGTTCCTAATTCCGTTCGTGTATCGCTTGCGTTTCAGAATTTTTATTTACCATAACGTGGTCGCGCATTAACCCAGGCATTAATCATTTTTCCATTTCATATTAGCTGAGATTTTAAATTCTAAACTCTTTCCGCTTGAGGTGAAATTCATGCGCGGTGCTCCCAATTATCACGCTGGAATGGCTGTGAATAAATATTGCATCACATATATAGAATTCTCATTAACATTCTAGCATTTTGAAATGTCATTTTATTAATTTTGAAGAGAAAGTAAAATATGTAATTAATTAAATATTTAAAAACCTTTAACCAATACCTGGAGTCCTTAAAGGTTATGGCTTCCCTACTGAGTCCATTGGCTGTTATATCCTAGGAAGTACCTCAATGCTTAGATTTAGATATAAATATTTTTCAGCTTCCGTCAAACATTGTAGTCACTTCCCTATTTACTTGAGAAATGGTAAAATATCACTCAAAACCAATATTTAGTTTCGCGGTCCGTTCATACTTCGTCAAGGGTACAAGTCGAGTACATTTAGGGAGTCAATTCACGTTTTTCTGAATTGGTTTTCTGCTCAAATTTCGTGGTTTCAGGTGTGATTTGGTGGAATTCTGACATTGGAATAAAATGGAGATAGCAATTTTCCACTGTTCAAATAAACTTTATTTTCAGCCTCTCAAGTTCTCAGGTCTCAGGTTACCTGAAGACGATACAGTGACATTTAAACCAGTTGAATAAAGTTTTTTTTAACAGTGGAAAATTGCTATCTCCATTTTATTACAAGGTGTTCTGGTGATTTCCTTCAGGAAACTTGAATTCCTTATTAACTTAATGGCGAAATTCAACAGAATTTTCCCCATTCATTTCGACATAAATCTGTCGGAATTCTACATTACCACACCTGAATCTTCATAACTTATTCCTTATTAACTACCTGTGTAATTTATCCACCCCTTTTTAGAGGTATAAACGGCATACTTTATCAATAGAAACAAACCATTTCTTCTTCTTCTCTGACTTCATAGGTACACCATCGAATATATCCAGCTGGACGCAACATTTAATTGGTATTATTTTCTCCTTAAATGACAATATTACATATTATTGACGTACAAACTTCTGCGGGAACAAAATAAGAAATCAAGCGTATGTCACACGGCAGTGTTGAGCCGGTTTTTTTGGTTGCGTGTGTGACATCATTGATGTACATTTTTTTCTCAGTTTGGACAATGCAGAAAAAAAATCTGAAGTGTCGTAGTAATATTTTTGGTACGCTGTTTTCCACAAGAAAAACTAAGCATGACCCAGATTTCAAATATAAAGCATTCAGCGTTTGAAACCAATGCGAACGCTGAAAGAAACGGTGGCGGCCGATACTTCGACGAATTCTATTTCAGGATATGGAAAGAAAATACTTTTCGAATATTATGCATATATTGCAGGTTCCTTTTATATTGCTGAAAATTTGTTGTACCAAAGTATTGTATCTGTGGAATTTACATAGTATTTTTTACATATGGTAACACGAACTCATTTATCATTTATCGGTGGGTCATTCCTTTGGCATTCTATCTGTAACCCATATGCCGGACATTATTTCAGGGTTAGGATTAATTTTAATTGCCTTCATGGTGACCGGATAGTATACTAAGAACTAATCCCATTTAAAGGTGATATTAAGAACTGGGAACAACTCTATGTGCTCACATATTGTTTCGCCGAAAAATCTTGTAAATAATACAATAAAATCACACAGTCATGTTTGATTGAAAGGCAGTATTTGTGTCGGGTATCATAAAATGTTCAAAATCTTTAGTTATTGAATGACGTATTTTTGGATGGCGAATGAAAATCAACTCTTCAATTTTCTTTGCAAATTTATGTGAGCTGATTCATTCGACGCACAACATGCAGAATGAAATTTGCATTGGAATAATAGGATTCTCTTCAGATTGAGGTTAACAAAACCCAAAGATCGAATATACAATTAAGCATCGGAAAATTATAGAATATTACATTTTATAAGTTTTATATTTTCTCAAAAATCCTCAAGGTTCAATTAAATGTAGAAGCAGTACAGTTTATTCGACTCGATGAGTTATCAGGTGAAACGCTTTATTAAAATTGATTCAAGGTGTCGGCTAACATCATCTCGATTAAACCTTTCAAATAAAAAAGATTTTTCGGGAACTCGTGAATATATATTATGCCAACATCACTCGGATTATATAATGGTAGCCAGAATTTAGGAAAGCGAAGATGTCTCATAGTCTTAAATCTCGAGGGCTTTACTCCTTACTTTTTACTAAGTTACGTATTTCGAACTTTCATTAATCGGTGTTCAGGTACCCAGCATTTTGTGACAATTTTTCCAAGCACCTGGTATCTCTATTAAAAAATAAATTAATTGTTTTATTTTCAGGTAGGTACATATAATTTTAAATAGAATTTATTGTTTCTCGTTGAATTTTTAATATTTGCCAGTCTTCAACCACGTCCAACCAATGTAAAAAGCGTCACTTCTTTTCACTGAATTGTTTTTTAAAATGTCACAAAGGTTTACTCGAAGCTCGATTTTAATCTACATCTACATAATACCCAGCAAGCCGCCACAAGGGCGTGTGGCAGGGGGTGAGCCACCACCATACATTCACATGCACATGATACAAG